>JAVGWN010002915.1:0-10710 GCA_034552555.1 Semaprochilodus insignis
CCACCACCTATGCCATGGGCCGGCTCTAGCTAATCGGTTGGGTCTAAGCTTGCGTTACTTGTTGGGAGACTTCACGCGGTGCGCTGGATTAGTAGCTGAAGTTTATGATGAACCAAAATGACGACACCAACTTATTTTTTGGTTTAGCTTGTTTTTGCTAGCAGCTAATAGCAGCCTTTTGACAGATATGACGCTTATCATACTCAGCTTAGTGACGTGCCCAAGGAAATAAAATGGCAGGTGACCTTGCGTCACGTTCCTGATGCTGTTCTGTTACAGACAGTGTGGTGTGATTTCTATCAGCAGGTTGGTCTTCCTGGTAAGATCATGCAGTGGTCTCAGCCAACCTGGTTGCAATCCTCCGTGTCGAAACGTCCCAGCGTTAGTTTGAGTGATGTGATCATCGACAGGCTGAACGCAGCATTGTGCTTTACGGATTTCAGTTTCCAGTAACAGCGTTGGTTGGTATTTGTACTCATATAGATTAGGGAATAAGCTATTATATGTTGGTCATGGTTTGACTTACACTGCATATCATACGCAAAACACTTACGCAGAAACAAGCGTGTGCATGTACACGTGTTTATTTGTAGACTTGCATAAGAACGAGTGCGCGTGTGTCCGTGATACCAATGAAGTCATATTGCATAACAGTGGCCAGGCCAGAGGAGTGAACCGTGCTTGCCAAATTGAAGCTGCCAGCTGAACGTTCTTGGAAAAGGTGTGTTAACTTGTGGAGGAAGGCCAGAGAGGTGGTGGGAGTTTAAGCGTCCCAGAGCACCCTCAGAAACGAGCATCGTGAATTACGATTACTTGGATTCATGGAAATTTGTGTCAGTCATATCCCATATCTAACTTTGGAATAAACTTTTAAATATGGCTACTAGCTGTCCTAGTAGCAGGTAGCAGTAGCTTAGCATGCCACAGCTTCAAACACCACTGTCGTGGTTAGCACCAAAGGCTAATGTTAGCTTAGCAAGCTGGCCAAAAAATACAGCCTCACAAGTTCAGTTCCAGCTCGAACAGTCTTAAGGTTTGAGAATAAAGACTTGTATACCTGAGGCACTGAATCATTTCTGTGTCTTGAAAAGCTATGCTAACACTATTGCTCCATTATTCTGTCCTCATTAGCGGCGAAGGCTAGGGCTAGCTTAGCGAGCAGACTGAAGTAGCTACTTATAGCGCAACTCAGGTTCAATATCTGCAAGTTTAGAGGATAAAGATTCAAATCAGAACGAGTAAGGCTTAGTGGCTGGTGTTGGAGTGACCGAAAGACAGAATGTAGCATCTTCTCTGGTGGGCTGAGTAGTTACTAGCCTGCTATGCTAGCGCTAGCTACAACAGTACCACTTTTTTTCACCTAGCACGGTATAATACCTGTTCAGTTTATGGTTTAGCATCTAATGAGTGACAATTTCAGAATCTCAGTAGTTCATTTTTTAAAAAATAAGTTTAAAATATGGAATAGTGGAAGAAAATGGTGGGGTTTGGAAATTGGGAAGCAAGGGTGCGTTTCCTAATAACAGGAGGATAGTGGACCACTATTGGCCCACCTGCAACAAAGTTGATGTATTTTCTGGGCGGTGTATTAGAGAGTATTAAATGCCACTTTTCCACTAACAATACTTTATTTATTAAAGAGTTTATTTATTAGTAATTAATTATTAATTGTTTATTAATGAAAGTTATTTTCAGTGTCAGTAACAACATTTTGCTACATCTATTTCAGTTCAGACCTAACCCTTATTATTTCTCTTAGTTGTTTGTATTATTTATAATGAAATGCTATGTATATGTATATACAGGGGTTGGACAATGAAACTGAAACACCTGGTTTTAGACCACAATCATTTATTAGTATGGTGTAGGGCCTCCTCCTCCTTTTGCGGCCAATACAGCGTCAGTTCGTCTTGGGAATGACATATACAAGTCCTGCACAGTGGTCAGAGGGATTTTAAGCCATTCTTCTTGCAGGATAGTGGCCAGGTCACTACGTGATGCTGGTGGAGGAAAACGTCCTTCTTGGTGGTATGCTGACATTACCCTGGATACCGTGGCTCTTGATACATCACAAAGACTTGCTGTCTTGGTCACAGATGCGCCAGCAAGACGTGCACCAACAATTTGTCCTCTTTTGAACTCTGGTATGTCACCCATAATGTTGTGTGCATTGCAATATTTTGAGCAGAACTGTAAAACTGTGCTCTTACCTGCTAACTGAACCTTCACACTCTGCTCTTACTGGTGCAATGTGCAATTAATGAAGATTGACCACCAGGCTGGTCCAATTTAGCCATGAAACCTCCCACACTAAAATGACAGGTGTTTCAGTTTCATTGTCCAACCCCTGTATCTGTTTGTGGAGGTAAAACAAAACAAGTTAGATCTTTATATGCAGGACAGTAATCTGGGTGGTCCTACAGCGGACCAGCATTTTTCAAGTGGTCAGCTGGGTGCCGACCTTATCAAGCCAACTGATCTATATATACACACATATATATATATATATATAAATATGCATATTCGTGAATCGTCTTATTGTGACGGTGTGTTTTTGATAGTTTGCTGGGTCTATGATAAACAATAACACATACAAATATTTCTTATTCCATGTTTTTTATGGTTTAAACTACGACATTAGGAGAACTTTTATCTACTTATCCAGCTGTATGTTGTATTAAAGTCTGTAAAAGTCATTTTTGTATCTTAATAAATATTTTTATTCTGAAAATCACTGTGCTTTTGAATGAGAAATATGATGATCGTAATGTACACATTCATTTGTAGCTCTATTACTATCTGGTGTTGACCAGAAGAGGATGGGTTCATCTTTGGAGTCTTGGTTGCTGTTTGGAAGTGGCCACCATCACCCTTGTCAATACTCGCTGGTGCTTGGACATGAAGTTTCTGTAAAGCTACTTTGGGACAACACCAGCTGTATAAATATATCATGACTTTTGCAACACTAAGCAATGCTAGCGGATAAAGTTAAGTTCAGTTTCCAGTTTACTCAACGTCGGCAGTAATTGTGTTGCTGTAAAAGATCAATGGCTTTCTCTTTTTAACCTTTTCAAAAGACCTCCAGAACAGCTGCCCCACTGTTGGCATTTAGGTTTGGGCTTGAGACCTGAGTTACATAAGCATGTGCAGCATGAAAGCTGCAGGTTTGGGATTGAGTCGACAGTCCTGTCTGTTTGACGGTGGAGTCAGTTTACAAAAAGGGTTACAAAAGCTCACCAGTCGCCACAATACTGAACTGAGGTTGTGTATTACAACAGCATGTAGCTGTTATGAGATATTATGTACCACTAATGTTACCTGCTTCTTTAAGGGTCCTTTAGGGAAGACAGTGGTTCTCTATGGAACCAAGAACACTCAAAGAACACTTTAATGCTTAAATGGTTCTTGGTGCATGCTCAAATGGTTCTTCAGATTGATGGAAAATGTGCTGCAAATGCATCAAAAAGCATAGTATACCTAGCATACCATGCCAGTTTATGGTAGATTCATGGTTAACTATGCAATAACCATAGTTACTGTACACTGCTATAGTAAAACCATGGCAGAATCATAGTATAAACATAGTTACCATAGCAACCATGGAAGCTTATGGTAGATTCAGGGTTAACTATGCTATAACCATCATTACTATACACTGCTATAGTAATACCATGGCAGAATAATAGTATAAACATAGTTACCATAGCAACCATGGCAGCTTATGGTAGATTCATGGTTAACTATGCAATAACCATAGTTACTATATACTGCTATAGTAAAACCATGGCAGAATAATAGTATAAACATAGTTACCATAGCAACCATGGTAGATTCATGGTTAACTATGCTATAGCCATAGTTACTGTATACTGCTATAGTAAAACCATGGCAGAAATCATAGTATAACCGTAGTTACCATAGCAACCATGGCAGAATTAATAGTAGAACCATTGCTTCCATAGCATAGCATCTTGGTAGATCATATTGGAAGTAATTGCGTTGCTGTAATAGATAGACAATAGCTTTTGCTCTTTTTAGCCATTTCAAAAGTCCTCAGAACAGCTCCTCCATTGTTGGGCTTGAGACCTGAGTTACGTAAGCATGTGCAGTATGAATGCTGCGTGTTTGTTTGACGGTGGAGTCAGTTTACAGGCTTACAAAAGCGCACCAGTCACCACAAAACTGAACTGAGGTTGTGTATTCCAACAGCATGTAGCTGTTATGAGAGGTTACATAGGAATGATGTAACCTTACACTCTTTAAAAAAGATGCTTCTTCAAGGGTTCTTTAGGGAAGACAGTGGTTCTCTGTAGAACCATGAACACTCAAAGAACAATTTGCATGCTTAAATGGTTCTTTGCATGCTAAAATGGTTCTTCAGTTCGATGGAGAATGTATACGTGTTGTATATGGTTCTATACAGCACCTAAAAGCGTTCTGCTGTCGTTATGGTGTCAAGCTTATAGTAACAGAGGAACCATTTTCGGTGGAGCAATTTTGAACACCGGCTGGCCTTTTTATCTCCGACTCCAGTGAAGCCTTATGCAAACGTATTTGAATCTTCGGCACCACAAACAGTCACAGCAGATAGCAGGCTGTGCCGCGTTTGTGCTCATGTTTAAAGTGTGGTTTTAATTAGTGTTGCCTCCCCGAAGCTGAGGGACAAAGAACATTCTGTGTCTGGACGCTGGAATCTGTGAATGTGTGCATGTCCGTCAGCGCCTTTGTCTTGTTCTGTGATGGAGCTGTTTAAGTGTGGTTGGAATGGAAGGGTGTTGAATTCCCCTTACCTCCTTGAATGTGGAGCCTAAGTGACAGTCTGTAGATCCAAAAATTCCTGGTCCAAAAACATTAATGTCCAATCAGTATGGGAACTGAAGTTTGTTAAGCTCCCTTCTTCTATTTTGGGACACTTTTGGTCTCCAAACTGAGAAGCGTGGACTAGAGTAAAGCTGTCCAGGAGCTGAACAAACAACAAATGAATGTGAATTTAGAAAATGGGAATTGGGAATGTGGAACTGAGGAAAAAGTAGAATTCCTTCCTTACAAAAATGTACTTATCTAGAAGAGAAAAGTACTGACATTTCAACCTAATCAGGATCCAGAAACTGCACCTAAAGGGTCTTGTTTGGTGCAAAACTCACATTTAGTATTTTAATTGTCATGTTATGGAATTGCTGTACTGCAGTTTTGTTTCCCTCAGCCTCATCGGTGTGACAGAATTCCCAATTTTGTATCCTTTTCGTGTTTTGGTCCATCAGCATTCTCTTCTTACAATTCCCATATATATCATACAACCAGTTCACCAGCCATAATATCCGAAATCCTATATGCTAGCATAGTCACTAATGTAGAGGCTAATAAATATACACGTTTAGCTTCTAGCAGTAGCATTAGCAATCCAGCTAGCAGAAAAAAAACTATATTATAAATGGTCTGTTTTGCGTATCCACCCCAAATGTGGTTGTAGTTTCTTCTAGATTCATCCCACCTTTAAGTTACTGTTACGCCGCACATCTCCGCTGGCGAGCCCGCTCCGCCTGGGAACTACGTCCCCCAGGAGCCTCTAGCGGATGACGTCACCACCACCTGTCCTGCGGCAGCCTATCGATCTCCGTCACCCGAATATCGACTACACCTGTGTGCAATTACCGCTGTATTTATGCGGCTCTGGTTGCCGTGCCTCCCCGCGAGGTTTGGTGATTTTCTCCGTTGTGTTTATGAGCCATTCTACCGTTTTTTTTGCCTACTTGTGCTTGACCTGTTTGTGCCCTTCGACTTTGATCNACCTGTTTGTGCCCTTCGACTTTGATCTTGCCTAGCCGTTTTGCCTTGTCGTTTTGATTTTCGTTATTGACCCGGCCTGTTTCTTCGACTACTCTTTTTCCCTAATGAACCTTTCCACTGGTTTACACTCCGCGTGCGTCGGTTCTGTCATCCGGGCCTGACAGTTACATCAGTGCAGTTTACATCACTGAGATGTGGATCTGAGCAGGATTATCATTACTGAGGATGCTCAGAGTTGATCAATTACGAGAGGTCATTTACTCTGGAATTATTACTTTGCAGAACTGTAAAAACTACGGACATCGCACAAATTACACCATGTCCCCAGGTCATGCCAGTCCCGCTCGAACAGGGCTTTAGCTAACTTTAATAAATCACTTTAACCTGATTAAGTTTCACACACATGTTAAAATGCATTTCAACCAGCAGACTCAGTTATACTTTAAATCAGCTCAACACAACTGAAATAGTTAAACTTACCAATGTTGGAGTTTCTCTTTATTTTGAGTGTAGTCAACAAGTATAGCCATGCTGGTCGACCAGCATACCAGCATCCAAAGTACAACCAATGCTAGTTTTGGAGGGGATTGGCAGAGTTGGTCTATTTTTATTATTTTTATTTTTATTTTATTATTTTTTATTAATTTACCTACCATACGGTGCCAAAGTAGATAGACTTAGTTGACTTAGGATTTATGGTTAACAACACAATAACCATAGTCACTACCATACACACTACCATAGTGAAACCATGGCAGAATCATAGTATAATGATAGTTACCATAGCGTAGCATACTTGTTCATGACTGAGTCAATACATGAACATAGTTACCATAACATTCAATAGTAGTTCATGGTCGACTCATGGTTAACCACACTATAGTCATAGTCACTATACACTACCATAGTGAAACCACGGCAGAATCATAGTATAACCATGGTTACCATAACATTCAATAGTCGTTCACTGTAGACTCATGGTTAACTACACTATAGTCATAGTCACTATACACTACCATAGTGAAACCACGGCAGAATCAATTTATAAACATAGTTACCATAACATACCGTAGTAGTTCAGGAAATGCTACTTGTTGCCAGGGTCTGAGTGGTTGTAAAGTGGCTATATTGAGAAAAGGACACTGTGTGCTCTCAGTGATGTGCTATATGTATATATAGATATACATCCATCCGTCAGAGTGACCGTAAACACAGGTGCAGAGGTGCGGAGCCTCACACTAACCTGGGCTAAACCACAGTAGAAGGCCGGGCATCAGTTTCATTCGCTTAGAGAAAAAAGGTCACCGACGGAGGGAGTGATGAAAGTGAGAGAGGAGCAGAAAGAGAGATTTATGGGTGGTTGAGGAACCCCAGCTAGGATTCTCCCATAGCATAGGTCATACAGTGTGGTTTCGGGCCACACTGATGATTCATGGCTGGGCTGATGATGATATCTCGGCAAATAAAGCCTCCTAATGTTAATCGCATATATAACACACATCTAATAATAATACTTGGACAATATTACGAGATGTGTTCAACTTTGGAAAGCATTTTTAACTAGACAGAAGCTTAAAGAAGTGGTTCTGTAAAAAAACACAGATGAGCCCAGTTTCCCCTTAAGGTGTCGCCCAGTCCAAGACACAATTTTGCTTCTTCAGATTAGTTTAATGCTAGGCTAATGTTGCTAACAAACACTAGAAGTCAATGGTCACCTAAATCCTTTCTGTATATGCATCCCCAAAACTCACTCAACCATATCCAGCTCTTCATTTAGGTTACCCAGACCTGTTGATGTGGTTTACGACGCAGCTAACCATACACATCACATGAACTGAACTTCACTGTGCAGCTGATAAGATAGTGACCTCCAGGGTTTTGCTTTTTTAGCTACATTAGTCTCGTAGCTCCAGCTCTACCTACATGCCCAACATGTCTTGGCTAATCGACTACATTATAGATAAGAGGAAAACTTAAAAACTAACAATTTGTTCTCTTGTCTGTTCTATTAAGAGAAAGTACAGCACTGGCAGATAATTTGACTTCGCTTAAGGATTTTTTGAAACAAGGAAAATCATCCGCCACTGGAGTGAAATGAAATAGGAATAGGCCGAGTGATCCTACAGCATCACAGCAGTCTAAAAATAAGACGTGACATATGTACTGCCTATATGTAACAGTGCCTAGTTGTAACGGTGTCGTAGTTGAATGTGGAGTTCAGGACATAGAACTACCGTGAACCTCAAACACTGTTGTTCCTCCTTCAAATACAAATCCTGCATTTCCAAAGGAGGACGGGAAATGGGCCGATTCCAACATCCTGAACTGTTACGGAACAGACACATTAATATTCACACCCCCAACATTTACATACAACCACAAGGGAGCAACCAAAATGGTGGACCAATGTGGAGAAATCCAGCGTTCCAGGCTGGGAACTTTCCATTCCCTTCCCAAGAAACCGAATGGTCAGTGGTACATGGTTGATGTTCATCTTTAAACCAGGCTGAAGTTGTTACCCATTCACCAGCTTCTTAATCCAGTGTTCCATTCCACCTTAAGTGCTGCAGCTTCTACAGGTGCCAGAATGCAACTGCAGAACCATTTAAGGTGGAACTGAACATTCCCAGAACAGGCTGGAGAATAGGAACTTCCGCTCCCACATCTTTAACAGGATCCCGGAACAACTTTAATCCTGCAGTCTGCACATTTCACTCCGGACAGTTTCCCACACTCATGGACCATATGGAGCAGCTCCGCTCCGCTCACAACCCCAACAGCAGCCTGTAAGTAGCAGCCATGCTGTGTGACTGTATCCGTGTTTGCCGGTTGAAGCAGATCCTCTTAAACTGAGAGTTCCATAGTGAGGAACAACTTTAACCTACTGTGTGTTGATGTCCAGATGGAAAGCCAGTAGCTAGTATAGGTAACGTTAGCTACTAGCATTAGCTAACTAGCATAGCTAACTAAATAGTATGAGGGCGGAGCTTCTTTACATCGAGGTTCATTTTATTTAGTCTATTCCTACATGTTGCTTCTGTGTGATCGTCACAACGTCTCACTATAAACCAGCCAATCAGAGCAGAGCTCATCAGATTATTCATGAGCTCACCAAAAAAGTGAAAACAGCTCGTTTCATTCTAGGACCAGATTATAGGGTGTAAATAGGCGTGTAAAATCACATCTGGGTGACCAAAGTCATATACCTTCCATATAGAACATCAGAGAACAATCAAAAATACTGCATAAATGCGTTTTATGGTGCCGTTAAAGATGTGGCTTTTGCATTGCCATGTTTAGTCGCATACAGCTGTATATTCTTCCAGTGTGAGGATCTGATAATAAGGTGGTCACCCTAATAGAATACCAGCACTTGTGGTCAGACAGAAAGTGGTCAAACAGGATTAGGAAACAATCATTAGCTCATTTTTGGTGTCATATGCTAAGCTATGGATGCCTTTCCTTGGATTGCCTTGTTTTTGTCGTGGTTAACACCAACATCTTACAAGATACGGTGACTTTCGACCTACGCCCCAGCACTTCCCCACCTAGCAGAGGCGACCTGGTGACTTATAAACAACTCCTGTGTTTCCAGATGCCTTGTTATAGTGTACATGTTAAACAAAAGCCTGGAATGAACAGCCTATAGATTCCAGCCTTGCTGAGGAACATGGCCCTGCTCAGGGCTCTGCTAGCTGCTGGTGAGCCCACCAAACGGTGAGCATGGAGAAGTTACATAATGGTGCGGTCCGAGGCCTTTACTGTTACCGTAGGCTGCAAAAAAGTGGTCTGGAGCGTCTTTAACAGTGGACTACTGGTTTAGTCCTGCTGAGTCCTGCTGCAGAACTAAAAGGCCGTTTCAAATCAACAAGCAATACGATCAATCTACCCATCAATAAGATTCATCTACTCATCAGCCTTAAAGCGTAATGTGAACTGATGGGTCTCGATATTCATCATGCATTTGCAGTTTTGATGTGTCGTCTATTGTCACATCGGTACAGTGAACCCGCTTACCAGTGAGGATATACCTGGACGGGTTTGGTTGTAGGACTTGTTGTTGTGCACCGTCCGACCAATGTCAAGGAGGACGCTTATCTAAAGGACACAGATACATGCATGTACAAACCCACACATGAACACATGTGCACATGGCTGTGGAGGGTGGGGGTCTGTGGAAGGGCTGGAACACCGTGTTCTGTACATTTTGTACCCATGTCTTTACACATGTCACGATACAACAGATTGTCTGCTGCCATCTAGTGGTGAAACCCTTCAGTGAGGACACTTCATATGTGTTTCTATGGATCCTGAATTGTGGGTTCTATGTAGTAATCAGTATTGGAATGCTTCTATGACTCACTGCGTTTTGTTTTTAGGAATAACCAGGAAACAAAGAGAGTTTCCACCCATTGAAGTACCAGGAATTCCCTTCTAAATTCCACTAAAAGCTCCCTCGCTGAAAGTTACTGCATTATGTGGTTATGAATGTGTAGCCTGATGTCTGAGAGGTCGTCTGAGTTTTGTGGTAGGTATTTGGCATATTTGGCGTATTTTTAAAAGGCATTTAAGGTGGAGGAGTACGTGTAAGGCGCTGTAAGGCAATACAGTCCGCCAAAGAAATTGTGTTTTTCCAGATTTACCACAATTTCACATACAAATTCAGGAAAATTTCAAAGTTTATAAAGATTTTACATACAAATTCAGGAAAATCTCAAACGTCCTAAGGATTTCACATAAACTGAACAAAAATATAAACGCAACACTTCTGTTTTTGCTCCCATTTTTCATGAGCTGAACTCAAAGGTCTAAGACTTTTTCTATGTAAACAAAAGGCCTTTTTCTCTCAAATACTGATAACAAATTTGTTTAAATCTGTGTTAGTGAGCACTTCTCCTTTGCCGAGATGATCCATCCCCCTCA
>JAVGWN010002916.1:0-10709 GCA_034552555.1 Semaprochilodus insignis
TCTCTCTCTCTCTCTCTTTCTCTTGCTCTCACTCTCTCTCTCTCTTTCTCGCTTTCTCTTGCTCACACTCTCTCTCTTTCTCTCTCACTCTCTCTCTCTCTCTCTCACTCACACTCACACACTCTCTCTCTTTCTCTCTCACTCTCTCTAGCTCACACTCTCTCTCGCTCACACTCTCTCTTTCTCTCTCACTCTCTCTCTCTAGCTCACACTCTCTCTCGCTCACACTCTCTAGCTCACACTCTCTAGCTCACACTCTCTCTTTCTCTCTCACTCTCTCTCTTTCTCTTGCTCTCACTCTCTCTCTCTCGCTTTCTCTTGCTCACACTCTCTCTCTCTCTCTCTCTCTCTCTGTAGAGTGGTGATACGTTGCATTCAGGCTCACTGCTCTCTTTATCTCTTCCATCCTGTCACTCTCGCTTTTTCTCTCTCTCCGTCTCCCTCTCAGTGTTCCGTCCTGATCTGTCTCTGCTCTTCCTGAATCTCCGGTTCTACACATCACTTACAGACGCTACGCCGTTCATCATTATCTAATCAGCCACAAACTCCGTACAGTATCTTACAGTGATCTTTCCTGATCTCCCTGCTTAACCAAATCTGGACCATCAGCCGAGACGTGCAGTGTCTGTAGCACCACGGCTACAAGCTAACAGCGCTAGAAACAAGGACCACCACAAACACATAAACAAGCCTATTAGAATTTACTGAACTGCTCCGCACAGTCTAAGATGATCCAGGTACACGGTTAGCGCTGGGCTAAGTGGTGTACTGAAGCTGCTACTACCTGCTAGCTACTTTAGCCTCACAGCTGCGGCGCTAAAACTAGCAGTTTACAGTTCTGTAGCTAAATGGAGATTTGCATACCATTCTCGGGTTCTAGAACTAACAGTGTGGTTCGAGACTTTTCACTGTGACTCTAGAAGTGGCACCGCCTAGAGCTGGTGGTCTCACTGCAGTTATAAATATATCTAGGGTTCTAGAATTGCCAGTGAGGTCCTAGAATTCTCAGAGTAGTTCTAGAATCGGCTTTCAGGATCTGGAATTCTTACTGTGGCCTTAAAAATGGTGCTAGGGTTCTAAGACTCTCATTATGTTTCCAGATTTGCAGTTGGGTTCTGTAACTGCCATTGCAGCTGTAAAAATATCTCCGCGGTCCTAGAACTACCTAAGGGGTTCTATAATTCTCAACACGGACTAGAATCGACAATGGAACATTTTAATGCTGTTCTAGAATTCACATCACAGATGTAAAAAATTTACTTTGGTTCTTTGGTGGAATGTGGTTCTAGAACTGGTAATGGGGAGAACCTCAGACAGGGATCACGTCTGGGCTGACCGCCGGAGGGAGCGGAGGAGCTGTGTGAATGTGATTCGAAGCTGCAGCGAGCCTCGTGCTAAGTTCTGCGGTGGAACCCGCATGGTGACGTTACCTCGGTGAGGTGTGGGTTGGGGTTGAATCCGCACTGGTTACAGACGGTGGATCGGCACTGGGTGCAGGTGTTGGAGTTAGGCTGCCCGTCCGTGCTGCCCGTCAGGTCAGCCGTTTTGCAGACGGGGCAGAGCTTGCTGCTGGGCATGGGGGCGATCTGGGGCAGCGAGTAGGGCGAGGGTGGGGCGCTGCCTCTGTCCGGCGACGCTGACGGAGAACGGCCACTTCTACTGCTGCCCACGTCTACCTGTAGGTTTTTGCGGGACACGTGGCCCTGAGCGGAACCCGGGGGCTGCTGGGGGGCTCCAGGCCCTTGTCCCGCTCCTCCTGGGCCCCCTGGACCCCCCGGCTTGGGCCCCATGCTGGGATCTGTCTGACTGGGTTTACCATGGATACTAAAGGAGAGAAAAGAGAGACGAGAGTCAGGAACACACAGCAGAGCCGGCGGAGGATAACACGGGTCCAGTGGTCCACTGGGGAATACAGGCCAGCAGGAGCCACTGTCCCTCACAGTTCCAACAGATCCATATACAACACCTTCCCAACCAATCTGAAGAACCGCTCCACCATGCAAAGAACCATTCAAGCATGCGGACAGTTCTACACAGGACTTACGGTTCCCAGCAGAGCTGCTGTCTTTACTATAGAACATCTTAAGAGTGTACAACTACCCCACTGATATACAGCACATAGAACCCACACACCGTGACCCTCAAACACTGCTGTTCCTCCTTCAAATACAAATCCCAAGAGGACGGGAAAACGGGCCGATTCCCAAATCCTAAACTGTTACAGAACAGACTCATTAATATTCACACCCCCAACATTTACATACAACCACAACGGAGCTACAGAACCAACATGGTGGACTGTGTGGAGAACTCCAGCGTTCCAGACTGGGAAGGGGATGTCGGCACTTCTCATTCCCTTCCCAAGGATCCCAACTGTCAGCAGTACATGGTTGATGTTCATCTTTAATCCAGGCTGAAGTTCTTCCTATTCACCAGCTTCTTGGTCCAATGTTCCGTTCCACCTTAAATGCACTGCAGCACCTACTGCAGCTTGTACAGGCACCAGAATGTAACTGCAGCACCATTTAAGGTGGAGCAGAAAATTCCCGAAACAAGCTGGAGAACAGGAACTTCAGCTCCCACATCTTTAACAGGATCCCGGAACAACTTCAATCCTGCAGTCTGCACATTTCACTCCGGACAGTTTCCCAAACTCTTGGACAATATGGAGCAGCTCCACTCAGCATCTGACCCTGAAGAGACTGAAGAGAGGAGCAGCTCCACCTTTATTAGCATCACCACCCCAACAGCAGCCTGTAAGTAGCAGCCATGCTGTGTGATTGTATCCGTGTTTGCCGGTTGGTTCCATAGTGAGGATCAGCTTTAATCTACTGTGTGTTGATGTCCAGATGGAAAGCCACTAGCTAGTACAGGGAACGTTAGCTACTAGCATTAGCTCCAAGTAACTAGCATAGCTAACTAAATAGTATGAGGGCGGAGCTTATTTACACAGAGGCTCATTTTATTTAGTCTATTTCCACATGGTGCTTCTGTGTGATCATTATGGGTGGGGTCTCACTGTAAAACAGCCAATCAGAGCAGAGCTCATCTAATTATTCATGAGCTCACCAACAAAGGAGAAACGGCTCGTTTCATTCTAGAACCAGATCACAGGGTGGAAACGGATGTGTAGAACCACATGTGGATATTTTTCACACATACCTTCTATCTAGAACATCAGAGAACCGTTTGAACACTTAATTAAACATTGGGAAAGGAGGGAATCTCCAGTCTGCACTGCGGTGTATGTGGTTACTGTACCTCCACGGAGCATAATGAGCCGGGAGGCTGCAGGTCCGGGACCGTGTGGAGAGAGTGCTCCGTGTAAAAGGACACGTTTCCTTTGAGCTGCTCGGAAAACACTCCTACACAAACTGCTGTGTAGGCTCAACAACAAAAGCCTTCATCAGTCAGTCGGAGGAAAGGGAACGAGGCACAGACCGAGACAAAGACACAGTAACAGCACATACAGCGCCGGCCCAACACTCCAGCTGAGAGTCCACCAACATTCCTTTTTCTGTCAGGTACGTGGGAACGCTGCTTGCGCTGGAGGTGCTGAAATTTTCAGCAGGGCATACGACATAAACAGAGACATCATGCAAAATGACTCGCCTTTTATTCTTCATATATACACAAATACATATATACCCATCAACCACACCACCTAAACCACCTCCCTCGGTCTACACCCACCCTCCACTGTATCAGCTCCACTGACCATACAGGACACTCTGTATCTACACCCACCGTCCACTGTATCAGCTCCACTGACCGTACAGGACACTCTGTAGTTGTACAGGTCCAGACTGTAGTCCATCTGTTTCTCTGTGTACTGTATTACCCTGTTCTTCAATGGTCAGGACCCCCACAGGACCACCACAGAGCAGGTATGATGTGGGTGGTGGATCATTCTCAGCACTGCAGTGACACTGACGTGGTGGTGGTGTGTTAGTGTGTGTTGTGCTGGTGTGAGTGGATCAGACACAGCAGTGCTGCTGGAGTGTTTAAACACTGTGTCCACTCACTGTCCACTCTATTAGACACTCCTACCTTGCTGCTCCACCTTGTAGATGTACAGTCAGAGACGATAGCTCATCTGCTGCTGCACAGTGCAGTGTTGCTCATCCTCTAGTCCTTCATCAGTGGGCACAAGACGCCTCACCACAGGACTCTGCCCCACGGGACGCCGCTCACAGGACGCCGCCCACAGGACGCTGCTGCCCACAGGACGCTGCTGCCCACAGGACGTTGCTGCCCACAGGACGCTGCTGCCCACAGGACACCGCCTCACAGGACGCTGCCCACAGGACGCCGCCTAACAGGACGCCGCCTAACAGGACGCTGTTGGCTGGATAGTTCTGGTTGGTGGACGATTCTCAGTCCAGCAGTGACACTGAGGTGTCCAGCAGCACTGCTGTGTCTGATCCACTCACACCAGCACCACACACACTAACACACCACCACCACGTCAGTGTCACTGCAGTGCTGAGAATGATCCACCACCCACATCATACCTGCTCTGTGGTGGTCCTGTGGGGGCCCTGTGGGGGCCCTGTGGGGGTCCTGTGCAGAGCATGTTATTCAGCCACACCCACTTCCTTAGTTTAAACACCGCTTTCAGACTTTTCCTTGATCCTCCAGCCTCGTTCTGCTGTGACCACATTCCGACATTTCTTTATAAACCACTCCGAACACGGAGCGGCTGGGATGAGTGCCTCTAATTCTGTTTGTACAGAAACATCAGCCGGAATGTTGATGGGGTCCGATACCTCGCTATCCCACCACTGAATTCCTCCCTTCCTGTTCATCTTTCCTTCTTCGCAGTGTGAATGTATGGTGAGTGTTGAGTTGGACTTCCAATCAGACCCACTGCTGCACAGCGGATACATACCGGAATTTAGATTCGGATAAATGACTAAATGCACCGCTCCGCTAGGACAAGCTCTACGTTATGTTACACGTCTGTCACTGCTGCGGTGTAAACGGTGTGAAGAACGTAGTGCAGAGATTCAGACCCCTGTGTCCGTATGTATGGAATGAGCAGATGTTAGGATTCCGGTCTATTGGACCTGGGATATTAATACAGCGCGACAGAAGAGCCCAGATTTAGCGACCGTGTGCTTATTGCTCATCTCAGATTCGCTACCACAGAAAGCAGCCGAGACGAGCTGTAACGGAATATCGGAGAGGTGTAGCGGCGGCAGGAGCGCGTAAACACCGGCGACCTACCGGAGTTAGCCACTGAAGAAGAGTGACTGACCAGTCAGCCGCTGCTGACAGCGTGAACACGGAGCTGAAATGGAGCATGATGGTGCTTTTAGGAAAAACGTGTTCACAACACAACCACACCCATCAGCCCCATCCAGCACCCCCACCCACCTGGACAGGAAGGTCCCGAACTACACACACGACTACCTGTTCGGTCAGTCAGCTGCCTTCTGAAACACTAAAGCAGTTACACAGCTTCCCAAATCTAATTCCAGGAGTCCCTCGCATGAAACAGCGGAGCGGCTCCCTGCAACACACGGAGCGGCGGTAAACCCGTACGCTGCCCTGTTTACCATCCAGACGTGAAATGACAGGGGTGTGGTCGTTACAGCTGGGGGTCTACTTCACACAGGTGAGGCGTTTCAGGGTCTTCCTGGACAACCGAAGCTGAACAGAACTCCTCATGTACGAGGGTTATAGAATCCTGACTTCCACTTCATTCGGGAATTACTGTCAACCGGTATTTGGAATTTTTGGAGCCGATTAACAGACGAGTAACTCCTGATGAAGTGTCAGTGTTTACAGCGTGTTCAGGACAGGAGGGTCAGTCTGCTGTGAGCCTCCCCCTCTCTAAAACACCTCCTTTCTTTCCTCTATAGGTTCAGTCTGCTGCTGCTCCTGCTCCTTCTCCTGCTGCTCCCTCTCTTACACCCTTCCTTCTCCTGCTGCTCCCTCTCTCTTTCTCCTGCTGCTCCTGCTCTTACATCTTTCCTTCTCCTGCTGCTCCTGCTCCTTTCTTCCTGCTGCTCGAACTCTTACATCTTTCCTTCTCCTGCTGCTCCTGCTCTTACATCTTTCCTCCTCCTGCTGCTCTTTCTCCTGTGCTTTCCCTTTCTCCTCTCCTGCTCCCACTCCTTCTCCTTTTCCTGCTTCTCCTCCTTGTCCTAACCCTTCTCCTGCTCTTACTCCTGCTTTTTTCTTCCTGGCCCTGCTCCTGGCCCTGCTCCTGGCCCTGCTCCTGGCCCTGCTCCTTCACCTTTATTCTGAGCCTGGCTTATTCTGGCTCTGTTTCCACACTGGGTGTGGAGGTCCTGAGGAGTCCGGGAGTCGGAGTCGGAGGTGTAACGAGCTCATTTAGAACGTTATTTAGTGCCAGCAGCTCTCAGAGGCGCTTCCTCATCACCAGTCACTCTCTGAATACGCCGTCTCCAGGGAAGAGCACGTCATCCACACGAGCTGAACACAGGAGGTTACATCAAAGCGGAACCGAACAGACACATTCCCATTTACACATAAACACTTTCATCCCAATCCATCTTCCCAGACTCATTCCCAGACTCACTCATTCCCAGACTTCCCGATCTAAATCTTCCTGAGCCAACTGAGTTAATTCTTCCTAAACTCACTCTTCCCCAAACGACCCATCTCTTACCGAGCCAGCTCTTCCCGACCCAGCTCTTCCCAAACTGTTCTCCAGTGAACTGGAAGTGAACAGTGGTAACAGATGGTTAGATACTGTCTTTAACAATGTACTTATCTTACAAACTCCATTATCTAGTACACTATCCAATATCTAGCACGGGGCTGAGTTCCACCGGACACTGAGAGGCCTGACGTTGTTAGTGTGGAATGATGAACAGATGATGTGTACAGTGACTGGAACGTGTTGACTGGTACCGCAGCCGCATCAGAGTCCCTCAGCCTGCTGTTCTAAACGTTCTCCCCCGAGTGTACTAGAGCCAACAGTAGAGTTCAGAGAGCACTGACCCACTGCAGCCCCGGGCCTCCTCACTCACTGACTGACACACACACAAACATGCCTCTGAGCCCACCACTGGTCCACAGCGGCCCACACTGCCCACACAGCTCAGTACGCGCCGCAGCCTCTGCAGAACACCGCTAGAAGGACAGTTTCACAACTCCAGCTTCCTAACACTCAGCAGAGACAGCAGCTCGGGACAGCGGCTACGTCCCCCACCAGCGTCTTCTACTGCACTCCGGGAGGGCTAAAATTCCACCAATAGGAAAAAAGCTTGAGGGCCGTTAAAAGCGCAGCTGCAGGTCGGGCGGTCTCTGTCTCTGTCCGTGGTGCTGAAAGCTGCAGGCCCTGTATATCAGCTTTCAGCAGCCCGTCAGTGTCGGAGGGACCCCTGTTTAAAACCAGAGCTTAAACGGCTCCCACTTCCTGCTAGGCTGTTGCTAGGCTGTGGTTGCTATGGGAGGAACGAGGGATGAATAAACGACACATAGAGGTGTGCGGGTCCTTATAGCTGTGCATTAGAGCTTGGGCACCGGCCTTCAAACTCCATCAGGAGTCCAACTTTCCAAACTCTTCTCACCAACCACAGAGGTGGAATACCGGTTGTTTGGGAGTCTGTCTCCACCTCAAATAAACCAGTACAGAGCTCCTCCTGCCTTTCTCCACCTTAAATACACAGTACAGAGCTCCTCCNCCTGCCTTTCTACACCTTAAATACACAGTACAGAGCTCCTCCTGCCTCTACAGATCTACCATTTCCACCATTAGTTAATAAGGTGTTCCGGCTGTCTGATGGGGTCGTGAGGGGAAGGAGAGCTGCTCCAACATAAGCCGGAGAGACGTGCAGCACCGCTCCTACAGCTGGACAGCCAGGAAACGTAGGAGTTCCGGAGTTCCTATCACTGTACAGAGCTGAGAACTGAGAGCTGATCTGCTCTGACCTTAACGTTAGCAGGACTCATATTAGCCTAAGCTAACATCAGGCTAACACTGACTAACCAGTCAGACACAGACACACAGCTGTCATTCTCCGGTGGTGACGGTGTAAAGACGGAATATCACTGCGGACCGTCTCCTGTGATCCTCACGCTGATGCAGTATTTAAGGTGATTACGGACGTCTGGATGTGTTCCTCAGGCAATAACGCACAATCAGGACTCGGATAGCTTATTGATTTGGTGCGGATCAATACCTCCGATCAAATTGACTTTTCCTTCATATCCTGGTTTGAAGCCCGGCACTGACTGCTTAACACATCATGCCGAAGGGATGGCAACAACACGGACGTGGGATGCTTTTTCTATGTTTTGCAAATAATGATTGAAAATAATTAACAAACAAACAAACAAACAAACGAATAATAATAATAATACTAATAACAAATAAATAAGAGTAATATCCCCTATAGCCGAGTGATTAAAGCCTGCGTAAATCAATAATCAACACGGGTTCCGAGTCACACAACATAATCAGTATCCTCTGCTCTGAGACGCTGGGGGCGTGTCCACTGGATACCACGGCAAATCACGTAAACGTGTGACGTGTGACAACTAACCGTTCATCTTGGTGCTGACCACGGTGCCTCCACACGGATTCGTTGGTCGTCTCCACCAACACTAAAGCGGGACTCGTCACTGAAGATGACCCGCTGCCATTCTGAGTCACTCCATGACAGTCTGGTACGACACCATTGCAGTCTTTGGTGACGGTGACGTGGTGTTAAGGACAGTCGTGGTAACGGTCTGTGTGCATGTAGTCCTGCGTGGTGCAGCCGTCTGCCAATGGTGCTGCACTAACAGGATGACTCATGGAGGACACCACTGCTCGCTGGATGTCTGTAATCGTGGCTGTCGGGTCAGTCAGGTACAGAGATAAGACCCGTCCTTGCTTACGCCACATGTGCAGCCGAGTGTGAATCATTACCATGTCTCACCATGTCAAACCTACACACCGAGTTTGAACCGTACTGAAGCTCCAAGCTCATTAGAACCCTGCGCTGTTCGTACTGATCTATGTACGTCAGCACTAGAGTAGCCTGTGTGTGTGCCGCTGTCCATGGTGCTGAAACTGACAGCACACCCGCAGGCTCAGACCCAGCACCTCTGATCCGGAGAGCATCCTGCATGTTCAGACAGGTTCCGCACTAGCAGAACAATCTGTACTCGCCCCATCCTTCTCTCCAGAGGTGGGCGGGAGGTGTGGGGAGGGGTCCTCCCATCTTCTTCAGCTAACAGAACCCAAAAAGCCCAACAGAAGACTTTATAGCTACACACATTGGCCGTTTTATTGGAAACACCTACTATACAGCTGCATTTTGTTGGTTTACAGTTACATGCTGTTGCCCCGCCCACCCACCTGTCCATCAGTGTAACAGGACCACCCCTGCCCAGACATTACCCCACAGACCAGCTCCATTCATTCACTCAGTCATCACAGAACAGTCCAGATGGAGTTTGGTGGAGAGACCCTGAACACAGAGCTAACAGACCATCTGCAGTGCCCAACAGAAGAGCCAGGCGAGCCAGAGAGAGAGAGAGAGAGAGAGAGAGAGAGAGAGATTAAAATGATTCTCGCTCGGCCATTGGGACACAATGATTAGGCTTCCAGGCCTTCAGGGAACTCAGAGCTGATCAGAGGTTGCCAGCACTGCTATATCCCCCCCTTCACACCTCTCACTGTTCTCACCATCCTCACTATTCTCACTTCCTCCATCCCTCCATTTCTCTCCCTAGCAGCCTGAACGCTTTACTCCGGAACACAGGAACAGAACGAGGCAGAGCGACAGAAAGAGAGAGAGCAGAGAAAGAGAGAGAGAGAGAGAGAGTGTTAGGGGGAGAGAGGGAGAGAGAGGGGGACAGAGAAAGTGAGAGAGAGCAGAGAAAGAAAGAAAGAAAGAAAGAGAGAGAGAGAGAGAGAGAGAGAGCAGAGAAAGAAAGAGAGTAGAGGAAGAGAGATAGAAAGAGAGAGAGATAGCAGAGAGCAGAGAAAGAAAGAAAGAGAGAGAGCAGAGAAAGAAAGAGAGCAGAGAAAGAGAGATAGAAAGAGAGAGAGATAGCAGAGAGCAGAGAAAGAAAGAAAGAGAGAGAGCAGAGAAAGAAAGAGAGAGCCGAGGAAGAGAGAGGGAAGAGAAGAGGAAGAGAGATAAAAAGAGAAGAGAGAGAGAACACAGAGAGAGCAGAGAAAGAAAGAGGAAGAGAGGAACAGAGAGAGAGGAACAGAGAGAGAGGAACAGAGAGAGAGGAATAGCCTGATTCAGCAGTTACAGTTATGACACTGCTGGTGATAGTGATGATCAGGCCGCAGCTCCAAACTTTGGGCCCTGGACGCAGCAGTGAGCCCGCACGGGTGCCTCCGCGGGTGCTCCTGGGGTGGGGCTCTGTGCTGAGCCGCTCTGCATGGCCACGCCTCCTGCACTGCTACGGAAACAGAGAGCCAGTAACGCGATGCTACAGTACCTATACTGTGGTTCTCACCGAAGCTGGAACACACTTATTAGCTACTGTGCTAAGCTAACCCTGCCTCGTGTCCTGCTTCTCCAGCAGCTTGTGCTTCATATGAATGAACTAGCTCGTGGCTAGTTAGTCAGCTAGCTCACTCTGCTGCTACATACGGGAATGTTACTATGTATTTCAATAATAACAGAAAACAGCTAAATTAGCGAGGCTTTTAAAGGGCCCCCCATCCCCGTCCCCGTCCCGGCAGGGTCCTGATAACCCGCTGTCAGAGAGAGAGAGAGAGAGAG
>JAVGWN010002917.1:0-10708 GCA_034552555.1 Semaprochilodus insignis
ACAGTCTTCATATTCATGCCTGTGGGTTTATATTGGGATATCATAAAAGCTGCTGTAGATGTCCCAATACTTTTGTCCTCTTAGTATATAGTAACTTAGTTTCTCCTTCGTTGTAGGCAGAGAATAACCAAACCTCCTTTAATTGCTTTGCTCTGATCTCTAATAGCCGAAGTCCTTCATGCTTGTCATGTCTGAAATAAGAATGAAGATCCAACATGGTTTGGGAAGCACAGACTGGAGCTTTCAGGTGTCGTCATGTGAGTGAGTCTGATGTGTGTTTCCTGTTCTCTCACAGAAAGTGGATCTGCCGGACAGCCCTCGCTCAACCTTCCTGCTGGCCTTCAGTCCCGACAGGTTAGAATTCTGTCTGACGTGTGAAGTTAGCACTTAGCAGAGGTCTGCCCTGGAGTCTAACCCAGAGAGACAGGCAGACAGCAGGAATCTGGCATGGAGCAAACGGAAGGACAGCAGGAGTCCGCATACAGAGATCGGGGGGGACAGCAGGAATCTGGCGTACTAGCAGGAGCTGCTTGTCCCAGTTATTAGTGCAGACCTGACTGATCATGTTGTACTAGTGTGTAGAACATTAATATATGCCCACTGGACACTTAATTATATACTGTACCTGGTCATCAATCATTAGAACCCCTCCAGAACCATCACTCACTGTGTCTGTGTTGCTCTGATACTGCTGTATAGTGCTGGGGTTGGCGACATGTGGCTCCTTCACTGCCCCCTTGTGGCCCCACAGCAGAATTAGACATTAAGTTAAAATGCACACAAAGTTAAACAATTGCTTAAATGGTCTTAAAAGCTGAAATTAATGTGGAATTAATGTGGAATTAATGTGGAATTAATGTGGAATTAACTGGTAATACACTGAGCTTTAACCCTGAATACTAGTGTTCAGACTGCTGGACACAGCAACACAGCCAGCGCTCTGACCCAGCTAGGAGCTACAAAACAGCTAAGAGGAGAAACGTCCGGTCCGAACATGGAGAATTTAGAGACTAATAGACAGAGTCGTTTGTGCTGATGTGGACTCCAGCTGGTTCCTCCATGTGTGTAATCTGTGGAGAGAAACTGTCCATCACCAAACACCTCAACACTGAGAGACTTCTCACACCTGAACGTTAAACTTCAGTGGAAAAGTGTCCAGCATGTGAGAAAACCAGCTGTAGCTGATCTGAAGCTCAAATCAGAGCAGAGCAGGTCCGAGTTCTGATTCATATTATAGGTTATATAGTTCTGTGGTGGTACGGTGCAGGGAATGTCTCGTTCCATGTGTGGAAAATGGCTCCAGAGCAGATGTTAATGATTGGCTAAAAGGAGTGACTGCATTTGGGCGTGTCAAAGACCATAGAGTGAAGGAAGTAGCTGAATCTGCAGGTGTATGGAAGCGTACGGTCATACGGGTCTACCAGCAGTGGATAAAATCCCAGTCTACAGGGAATTCTCCTCGGAATTGTGCCAGGGAAGGCATGTTAATGACGTCTAAAAGCTGCTACACAAAGTGGTGTCAGATACAGTGTATACAGGATTCTCAGACTTCGTTTTAATCTAGCTTTAATTTTAAGATTTTGACCTAAATCCTGTTTATGTTCAGCCGTTTAGTGATGGAGAGGCAGTATAAGGCAGGGTAACTGTCAGTCTCACTCTTTGCAGGACCCTCATGGCCTCCACCCACGTCAACCACAACATCTACATCACAGAGGTGAAGACGGGAAAGTGTGTGCACTCCCTTGTTGGTCACCGACGCACGCCATGGTGCCTGACCTTCCATCCTACCATCCCTGGCCTCGTCGCCTCCGGCTGCCTGGACGGGGAGGTTCGGATCTGGGACCTGCATGTACGTCTCCTTCAGCTGGGTTCTACACCACCACGCTACACCAGTACACGTCCCAGTTAGATCTTAGAAGCAGTGTTATTGGTGTCTTTAGAGTATCACTCCCACCACACCGCACAGATTCTGTAGATCACACACCTTAGACTGCTGAGACCTTAACCTCCAAATGATCTGTAGAAATAAGCAGGTGAGTTACCTGCGGAGTGTGTTTCATCTACTTCGTGCAGCTCTGATCTCCGGTGATGCTTTGTTCTGTTGTATCCTGTTCAGGGAGGCAGTGAGAGCTGGTTCACAGAGAGTAACGTGGCCATCGCATCGCTGGCGTTCCACCCGACGGCTCAGCTTCTCCTCATTGCCACCAACAACGAGCTGCACTTCTGGGACTGGAGCCGCAGAGAGCCGTTTGCTGCCGTGAAAACTGGCAGTGAGACTGAGAGAGTCAGGTCAGTGTCCGCACCACAGTCTCTGCTGAACGACTCGGAGGGGGACTCTAGGGTCAGAGGTGTACACAGAAGCTACTGCTCAACTTCCTGAAATAACAAAAGTGGGAGCTCCCGAGTGGGGCAGCTGCATTAAAGGGGTCCGTCCCACTGCTGGGGACAGGCCAGGTGGTCTGAAAGAGCACATTCAGATGCCAGTCTCAAGCTGGGAAGGCTTAGTTCGTCTGACTCAGGCTGCATGATCGGAGAAACATAGGAGTGGTGGGAACTGGTGGTGAGGCACATTTAGGGAGGAACCTGGAGAATTACAATTCCTTTTACTTTCCTAGGCGCCGCTGAACACGGGAGACATTGTCTGTTACTGCTCTGTTTTCATGTAACGGTTAGTTCATTCTGACTGATTGAGAAGCATTAGCCCTGCGTAGCGCTGCACAGCATCACGTAGCAGACGGAGTACAAAGTGCAGCGCTAGCCCAGAGAATGTGTCACAGTGATGACCAAACATCAAGCTCCAGTCCGCTTCTACACTTCACTCTTAGGCTCCGTTCACACTGCAGGTGAAATCAGCCCGAATCTGATCCTTAACAGCTAACAACACGTTCAGTCTGACACATTCAGTTCCGGTTTGGGACACCTTCATATGTGGTACTGAAATCCGATATCCGATATGCAGATCGGACTTTACATCAGTCCAGCTCAGCCTGGACGCCGGACGCTGTTAGGTCACCGAGACATTGTTACGTTCTCAGTAAGAACAGTTCGATTCTCAGATGTGCAGTAATCATATGTTTGGTTATGTTAAGGTTTGTCGTGTGTGTTCGGGTTATGTTGGGTCCTAGTGGTGATGCGTCCTATCAGTTCTCCAGCTGAACGTTTACATGTACAGTGTTCCAGGTCATAGCGGTTTGAAGGGGACATCCCACAGATGTGTTTTGGTCAGATAATGAAGGTCAGTACTTTAGTGGCTCGGAATATTAATTTTACTGATTCCAAGGTGTGTCATCTTCGCCCACAATGTGTAGCAACAAAATGTCACGAGATCATACTGTGGCTTCCAGACAGTGTTTTGATGATCGGTTCTGATTGAGGAGTGTTTTCACAGTAACCCCTCTGTGAACCGCAGCACTGCGTAACCCTGCCTGGCATCACGTAACAGACACACTGTGCTACATGGGATGTGTGACTGTGATAACACCTATAAACATCAAGCACCAGTTCAGTTCAGTACTTCCACACAGCAGGTGAAGGAGGCTCCGATCTTCTCCCTCATGTGGGCCACTGTATGTGGAATTCATGTGACTTTCAGCTCAGTTCAGCTCAACAGCCGTCACAATTCGGTGCTGCAGAGACCTCACCGACATTCAGACTGATGTTTCTGTTCCAACAATGAAAGCACTTCTCAGCCACTCCGTGTGGGTGTTGTTTCCCTGCGTGCGTCAGAAGCCCTGAGTGCGGTACGTTTGTCCGTGTTTGGTTTTCTCCCTGATTTCAGGGTAAAATGGGCCCTTTATAGACTTGTTCTACAGTGATTGCAGAAAATGGCAGTGCATTCAGTCCAGCCGTATCGACTTCAGTCCAGCCGTATCAACTTCAGTCCAGCCGTATCAACTTCAGTCCAGCCGTATCGACTTCAGTCCGACTTCCTGATATCTTTCAGTATTGCAGGCCTGAGGTGAGAGAGGCCCTGCAGTAGTGACCCAACCCCAGCACCATGTCACCGAACGTTGCACTGAGTGTATGATAACAGTGAGCGATTCTCTGAACAGCGTTTCTCTGTGGTTGTCTTGTAGGTTGGTGAGATTTGATCCACTGGGCCACTACCTTCTGACCGCAATCGTGAACCCTTCACCCCAGCAGGTAGGTGGAACTCAGATTCAGTTTCAGTCCCTCCAGCACAGCATACAGGGTCCCTTCTACAAGTTCCTAAGGAAGTTCATAGAGGCTGACAGTGTTTTCGTGAACTGAAAGTGACGTGGTGGAAGGTAGAACAGATGATGGGGTCATGGTGGGGCCGTGAGAACACATGAAGCGTGCTGAAAGTGGGAACGTATGGGGTAGAGTAATGAAAGCCCTTCTGTTGTATTTAAATAGAACCCTAATGTGTCTGCTGATGGGGCTGGAAGACTAACTGCTTATATACCAAATACCAATTCACAAAGTGTGCAATTCACAAATCACTAACCTGCACCATTGTAATTATGGCCTGCGTTAGTAAAAGGTGTGTTAAGCTTGAAATGGAGATGTTGAGTCTAATAATACAGATCTCCTGAAGGACTGTAGATGGTTTAGGCCAGGCCGAGGCAACCGTTCCGAGCTGCTGCATTCTGGATTGGTTGCCTGATGACAGGCAGAGGAAGACCAGCCAGGAGCGAGTTGCAGTAGTCAAGCCTTAAAATGACCAGAGAGCGGACGAGCAGCTGGGTGAGCTCCTGAGAGAGGAAGGGTCAAATCCTCTGGGTGTTGTACTGGAGAAATCTGCCTGACCCAGTCTTGAGGGCCTTGAGGGACACCGGTGGAGAGCCTTCATGGAGCAGACATGGGCCCTTTCCACATTACCTGGTCCTCCAGATAGGACTCAGACCACTTCCATGCGGTGCCAGTGGTTCCAAGATTGGTGAGGACTGACAGGAGGATCTTGCTGCCTGGAGCCTCTCAGTCACTGCAGTGAGAGCAGTTTGTGTTGAATGTGCTGGTTTGAAGCCAGACTGGTTGAGGTCCTGAAGCTGGTTCTGTACCATTTCAACCACAACTAGCTGACAGTCTGGCTCACTATGCTCAGGGATGGAGCCTCAAGCCAGAAAAAGATGGATGTTCTGCTCTTATTGGCCAAAAAATGGCCTGAAAATCAACTTATAGGACCAAAATCACAATTTAAATTGCAGGCACAATATTAGCCATTAAGATCGCTATTAGGTAGTTTCCCCCAAAACGAGGCTTCCGTATGACGGAGTCCGTGTGGAGTTCTCTCTTTTCTCCTCATTCTGCTCTAATTCTGTGTCCAGTGTGTGCGGTATGTGGTAAAGGCTGTCTGTGTGACTTTAATGATGGATGTTGTTTTTAGCATGTTCTGTGTTCCTTTTCGTCTGTGTACAGCAGAGCGACGATGATGCGGAGATTCCGATAGACAGCGTGGAGCTGCCACATTTCCGGCAGCGCTCCTTCCTGCAGTCTCAGCCTGTAAGACGCACCCCGATACTGCACAACTTCCTTCACATCCTCTCATCACGGAACCAGTCCCCTCAGGCCACAGACCTCCCCCCTGCAGTCCCTCCCGATAGTCTCGATTCGCCGGGGCCGCCTTCTGGACGATATGCACCTGCGAGGGAACGCCCAAGGGCGCCGTTCCACGGTTGCGTCCAGCACCTGGGCATGGCCTGCTACTGCAGCCGCTGTACTGATGCAAGCTCATCCTCACCACCGGAGGAAGACCCTCCTGGCTCTGTGTCCCTGGAAGACCAGTCTCACGCCTCCACCTTTTCGTCCGCGCGCACTGAGCCGCGGCCCACGCGGCTGCCGAACGAGCCACGGTCAGGTAGTAGATCGTCAGCGTTCAGCAGTGTGTATGCACGGGGGAGCTCTCTGCGAACTCTGTCCTCCGCTTCTGGGAGGAGACCTGCTCCCACACTGGGCAGAGTCGGAGAAGCAGACTGGATGGGTGGCATGATGAGTGGGTATGGCGTACCGCCCCCCAGGACTAGCGCCTCCTCTGTCAGTCTGTTATCTGTCCTCCGCCAGCAGGAGAGTGCCAGCCAGTCAAGTGTTTACACCTCTGCCTCTGAGAACAGGGGCTTCCCTGCATCAGGGAGTTGGCCCCGTAGTAGCAGTGCATCTGGAACCGGGGCAAGCTCTAGCATGCACCACCCAGACGGAGGTCGCACGAGCCCTGGCTCCATCCGTAATGCGCTGCAGTGTAACTTGAGCCGCTACTTTCTGGAGTATGAGCACATGCAGGATCTGGTGCAGCCGCTAAGCAGGGATGGCAGCAGTCAGGAGCAGCAGAGGCAAGAACTTCTGAATAACAACATGGACCACGAGCAGCCCGGACTGTCTCGCTACGAGCCCAGGGAAAACACCCCTGAGCAACCTGGCCCATCTCAGTATCGGCCCCCTCATGGCGGGGAGGGGGCTTCTCATGGCCACCTTAATCGATGCAGGGTGTGTTACAATCTCTTCACTTCCAGCCAGGGCACACAGCCCTGGGAGCGCACTCAGCAAGCCCCCCCCAGCCAGGAGGAGAGCCCGCCTTGGCGACTCCCAAGCCTCACCTTCCACAGTGAGACCCCTGCAGCTCAAGCTGAACCCCATTCCACCTTAGTGATGGAGCCCAACGTCGATGTCCCAGGACCTGACTCAGCCTTCGCACGTGTTACGGAACCCGACAGAGCCTTTCCGCAGGGCGTGGCCTCCGGCCTGCACGCTGAGCAGACGGTGGGGCTGGTGTATAACCAGGAAACTGGCCAATGGGAGCGTGTTTACAGGCAGTCTGCCACCCCTCGCCCCGAGAGTGTATCACAAGATGCCTTAAACCAGGAAATGCCTGAAGATGTGCCTGATGATGACTACCTGCGCAGGTGAGGGAGCACTCATTTCACAGTGCAGCATACCAGCAGCATGGTCTGTAGTTACAGTGTGGTTTAACTGTAATAGCTGTAACAGAATTCGATAATTCGGCTGTTTATTGTCGTTCAGGAGGGGCTAAAACGTGCCTTACGCTACTGTGCTCTGCTTGAGTTGCAGTCTAATCAGCCAGGAGCTAAAATACACTTGTCCTCTGAACAATAGCTGCAGAAACAGGAGGAGTCAGCCCTCAGGAGTGAAAGTTGGTGGGCGGGTTTGACATCGTGAGACGTGCCGGGGTATGATGTGAGTAATGAGGGGCCTGGTGTGACAGACTCTGATGTGTTATGAAACCGCGTCCTCTGGATATGAAGGGGCCTGTTACATTCAGCTCTACCTTCTCCTGCAGTTCCCACAACTCTCCACTAGGAGGAGTGCTGTTCCACACTGAGGCTCTGGGTCCGTTAATGGCTTCCGTCAGGAGCTGTTTTTAGGCCGAGTACTGCAGCTGTTAGAACCCTGCTGGTTCTCCTTCTCCTTTGTTCTTCGTTTGTTCTTCTCCTTCTCCTCTTCCTCCTCCTTCTTTCTTGTCTTATTCCTCTTCGTCTCTGTCTTCTCGTTTTTTCTTCTTAATGTTTTATTCCTTTTTCTCCTCCTTCTCTTTTTTCTTTGTTTGTTCTCACCCTCCTCCTCCTCCTCCTCCTTCGTCCCGCTTCTTCTTTCTTCTTCTTCTTCTTTATCATTATTCTCCTCCTCCTCCTTCTTTTTCTTCTTTATCTTCTCCTCCTTCATTCTTCTTTGTTCTTCTTCCTGTTCTTCTCCTTCATCATCTTCTTCTTCTCCTTTTTTCTTTGTTGTCCTCCTCCTCCTCCTACTTCATCCCTCATCTTCTTCTTATACTTCTCTTTCTTATTTATCATTCTTCTTTTCCACCTCCTCCTCCTCCTCCTCCTTCTTCTCCTTCTTCTTTGTTCTTCTTCTTCTTTATGTTCTTCTACTTCATCTTCTCCTCCTTCTCCTTTTGTCTTTGTTGGTTCTTCTCCTCCTCCTCCTCCTCTTCTTCCACCTCCCTCTTCTTCCTCCTCCTCCTACTTCTTCTTTATCTCCTCCTCCTCCTCCTTCTTCTTGTTATTTCTGAAGGAGCTGATGAACCGGTGGAGCTGTGTGTGAGATGCTGTACCACACCAGTATACAGTGAACCCATCACAGAATTAGGTTTGGTGTATCAGCCGTCTGTAATCTTCAGCCTGACACGGACGGTTTAGAGAAGCGTGTATCAGCCGATACCGATATGATTCTGATACCGCTGTGCGTTCCTAGTCGTCCTGTGTCCTTGGTCCACTCTACTGTCTGTGCTGCTGGATTGTGGTCTACTTTGACGGGCGGCTATGGCGGTCCTTCTCTGTGGACTTCCGGGGTATTTTGCGTTTCAGCTTTGCTCCAGGTGAAGATAACAGACCTGGAATAGAGGAGCGGTGCTGTGCTGAGGTTTAGAGAGGATGGCTGCCAGAAGCCCGTGTCTCTATTCGTCTCTGGGTTCTGTTTACTGGTCCGTCTGATGAAGATCCTGTCACGCTCTGTAAGAGCACGAGAACTGAAACTGGAGGAGTTCAGTCCGAATCGATATGTCGTGTTTTGTTGGGAGTGAAAGGCCAGAGAGCTGCATTTTAATGAAGAGCTCCTCACACCCCCACACTGCTCCCCAACGCGCACAGCACAGCGCCCTGCAGCACCCGCACACAGCCGCTCTCCTATCAGCGCTTAAAGCACTTTGAATGCAGCGTGTAAAGGCGAAGTCAGCTGTTTCTAAACTCCTTCTACAAACACACCGCTGAATTCTCAGAATATGCATAACCACTTCCACCGCTCGCTTATCTGTTTCATTTCAGCTCGTTCTGGCAAAACGCGAACAAGACATGGCTGCTCGAGCTGCGGCAGACGATAATGGCCATGCTAATCTTCCTGCGCAGATTAGCCAGTCTTTTAATAATAGTTCAGATAGATAGTTCCCTGTCAGCGGGCACAGAGCTGCGTCTGCGAGGTTTCAGGAGCTGAGCTCTGTGTTGGTGGAAGCTCTGAGCACTCGTGTCTGTAAATGTACAGTAATGAGTTTTTGTGTTTGGCTGCTTGTGCTTTACAGGAGACTGCTGGAGTCCTCCATCATGTCCCTCTCTCGATATGACCTTGTTGGATCTCGAGACCACCCCATCTACCCCGACCCTGCCAGGTTGGTCTTCAAAGCACTTTACGGAGCCTCTAAAACATGGCGGACTGTAATCATTATCCCTGAAATGATACGTTTAAATGGAGGCATAGTCTGAATCTCATTTAAGGTGGAGCCAGGTTACAGGTTGGAGGGGTCAGTTAGGAGGCCTTATCTGCAAGAGGGGCTGCAGTGGCGAGGATGATCAGCACCAACGACTTTGTAACCACAGTAACCAGAGAGATGAACCTTTAGACTTTAAATACATCACAGAAACGTTCCTGAATGAATGAACCGTATACTTCACCATGTTGGAGCGACGTACGGCACCAGGACTGACAAACACTACTTTACTGAGCTCACTCGTACAGCTGACTCTCTGACTCGCTCCGTGGTGTTGTTCCTGTTCGTAAGTCAAGTCTACCGTAAGGTCTCGGGTGCCTGCAGATCCACCTCCGGCCACTCGGGGGAGAAAAAGGGCAACCAGTGAGCAATCAAGCAGCAAACGCCAACACCTGCAGCTTACGCTACTTAAGCATGAGCGTGCTGGCCCTTGGTTGCTCAGTCTCGATTTCACGTTGCCATGTGAACATGTCTCTCGTGACTAGCTGGTAGAAGGTTTGGAGGTCACTTCTCCCCCTCTTCAGAGCGCACTCGCACCGCTGAAGTACATTACGAGGATTTTGGTTTCCCCCGTTGAGCCTGTTCTTCCTCCTCGCAGCCTTTGTTTGCTCCCTCTTTGTAAGTTTGTCCTCTGCACATTGAGAGTCCACTCTGCTGGGGAACTGTTAGCTCACCTCATAGCGCTGGTCTGTGATCACAGTGACCACCACGGTTCGAGCCTCGCTGAGGTTCAACAGTTCGCCGTTACATCTACAGGCACCCCATAGACATGCTATTGTCTGCATAGCACACATCACAAACGAATTAGAGTGGGGATCGGCCTAATTATCCGATACCCGATCCAGCTAATTTAATTCGTGTCGGAACCCAGATCCCAAGTACGAGCATCACTGTGTGCTTTACGGTTGAGTTGGTGTAAAGCAGTGATGGTACAAGACCAAGAGCAGCATGCAGCCATGCTAAGGTTTAAACGATGGTTGCTTATGCTGATATATGTAATGTATGGAGACGCAGCTCCACTAAACGAAGCACCAAACAAACGTTTATTTCCAGCAGAACGGTCAAAAGGTGATGCTGAAACTCTGGCTGCTTCCACACGGGGTGTAATTTAGCTCATGGTCCGCTTTGTGGATCAGTGTGATCTGCTGTTTGGACACTAAGTTGTATTTCCTGGAGCTGCTTTCTCTGCTCAGTCGTCATCATGCCGGACAGAGCTGACCTGGGGTTAAGTTCTTCCCTGCAGTTTTGGCATAAATCTCCTTATTTTTAATCAGGCACCTCCATACAAACGCTGACAAAAGCTACAAGCAGGTCCAGCACCACCCAACACGCAGCAGAGCATGAAATGGGAAGGTGGTTTGATTTGCTGGCAGGACAAGCTGAACATGCGTTATTAACAACTGACTCTGCTCCAGCCTCACCGCACACGTGGAAGGAGCAACAGCCCTTGACTTGCGCTGCTCTCCCTGAACTCAGCACACACAGCTTCACAAGTCCTTAAATAACTGCACAGATAATCCAGAACAAACATTATAAATA
>JAVGWN010002918.1:0-10708 GCA_034552555.1 Semaprochilodus insignis
CCAGATGCTACTAGGATTGACACTTCCAAGGTAATCAAGGTTTGAGTAAAAGGCCTACTCGCAGTCATTGCTGCAGTCCGAGCAAATGTTCATCAAGAAGGAAGGAGAACAACTCGGCCTGCCTGCGACAGAGCAGGCCTTGATTACCTTGGAAGTGTTAATCCCAACAGCATTTGGATGTCCTGATGGGTTTGTTGGTAACTTGAACTGTAGGGAGATCAATCTGTAATTATGTCTTTGAATAATGAAGTCAGATAAACCAAAAGCTATATAGCTACACAGTTAGACCTGGGTCTCTTTTTTTTTTTTTTTTGGCTTGCCTGAGAACTAGATATCTTGGTCCTAGTCTGTGTTGGTGGCTCTGAAGAATGCTGGTATGTCCACACACTTTGGCCTCCTTTGACAGTCTGTCAGCTCCTGGAATGGGCTAATTACTGCTTACTGTCTGAATGAGTCATGATGAAAAAAGTAGTTCAGCGTGTCTCCCTCAGGTGTGACTCACCTGTCTGCCTGGCGGAGTGGTGTGAGGTACGTTCTCTGTCATTATCATTTGACACAAACACACAAGGCCTTGACAGAAGAGGAAGTAACACATTGAGGTGCACCACACAGCATAATAGCTTTGCTGCTCATCATGACTAAGCTTTGGCTGAGTGTTGGCTGGAAGTTTGGTCTAGGCTCCTTCCACTTTCAGCCCTGTGCACATAACGGAGCCTGCAAATGAATGGTGTGGAAGGTCTGGACTGGCCTGCACTGAGCCCTGAGGGAAGGTCTGGACTGGCCTGCACCAAGCCCTGACCTCAAACCCATGTACCACCTTTGGGATGTATTGGAATGTCGACTGCTAGTTAGGCCTGATTGCCCAACAACAGTACCCGACCTCACTTACGCTCCTGCGGAAAGCCTTCCCAGAAGAGTGGAGGCTGTTACTGCGGCAAATGGGGTCAAAACTAGTAATGTCCATGTTTCGGAATAAGATGCATCTTTGGGCAAGACTCCTAATACTGTATTCTCGGACCTCTGAAACATGATTGTACTGTACCGTCATCTGCCAGATGCTGCCAAATGTGAAATTCCAAACGGGAACTCCTTTATAAGTAGGTGTCCCCAAACTTTTGCCTTGTATCGTGCACTGCATGACGATAAATAACCCCCAGTTATCAACTGATTTAAATGCTTGCCAAGTCGTTTCCTCTCGTCTGTTTTTTGCCGTTTTTCCATGTTCTTCAGAAGTTGCACTCCTCCTCACTCATTGGGATTAAAAGATGACTTGAATCAAGAACAGGCATCTACTTCCTGTGTAGGAAGGGGAAGCACTTTGTCAGCCGTGCATCCTTTGTTGTGGAAATGTGGGTGGCTGGGCTAGTGATGTACAGCGGCTGTGCCTTTGTGCACTGTAGTTCTGCTGCTCGAAAGCTACTAGAGTTGAGTGAAGTTTGTAAAAAGCCTTTAAGGTAACTCCTCCTGGTTTTTGCCCACTCCAACCCACCTCCCCCTACCCTTAGATCAGCAGGGGTGGGGGGTGAGGGGTGCCTCATATCAAAGGCATTTTAAGAACTTCATCACCATGTGCTGTTTTCAGGTGCTATTATGTTTTTTTTGTTCTTTGTTTTGGATATGATGTTTATGTTTCTCACCTGCATGAAGCTCTGACATCCGCTTCCCGCTCAGCTCTCCAGCTCACCTGTTGGCTTTTTCCTTTGAAATCGTTGCCTATGCCGTCTGCCGTGGCGAAGAACAAAGTGGAGGAGCTTTGGCGTGCAGTTCCACGGCTCGTGCCTTCTCTTTTTGAAGGGTCTTTATCTGTTGTTTTTAGTGATTCAGTGGATCACAAAGGCGTAAACACACAACTGTCTTGGCCTTCTGGAGGCTGTGCTGATTGCTGGCTTTAGATAAAAGTGGGTTATGTTTTACCATCAGCTTACGCTTCGTTGAGCGACGCTTTTCACATCTCTGCTGCATGTGTCTTCTTGTGAGTCTTCAGTGCAGCTGCTGTCACTCCACGAAAGTGCTCGCAGTCCTGAAGTCTGAGTGATTTTCGGTTTTGATACCCTATTCAGGATTGCTAGATGTGCACCATGCAAGTTCAAAGAGGTTTCTGAAAGGTGTTTCCATGGCCAGAGACAGGTTGCAGTTATGTTGGAAACCCAAATCTTCTATCTTTGGGCATTCTGAACTATCGCAAAAAAGGTGCTCCGCAAAATTTCTTACCACCACATCGTCTCAGAACATCCAATATCCTGGTCAAGATCCAATTCCGGGGTAAAGCTTTTGGCCACTGCGTGTTACCTATCTCTACAGACAGCAAGGAACGTGGCCATAGGCTGAACAGTAAGAATCGAGCATACCAGTAGTTGCCGTCTTACAAAATGCACCCACTGAAGCTTCCCAGTTTGCAAATGAACACAAACTACTAAAAGGCAGTACAAAACAATGGTATCGCTAAACCACCCGTGTGGACTGTAAGTTGGGGTGGAATGGTGGATCTTGTATATATCAACCTCAGTTCGAAAGAGTGCAGATTTTTCAGATCACAAGAGCTGCAGATTTTGCAGTAGGGATGGAGGTGGAGGGACACCAGGCCTTCTGGACGTGCAACAAACCATTCGTTATTGGCACTGACCATGGTGCCTCCACATGCGGATTCGTCTCCAACAAGTCAAAAGTGGGACTCGTCACTGAAGATGACCTGCTGCCATTCTGAGTCACTCCATGACAGTCTGGCACGACACCATTGCGGTCTTTGGCGACGCTGATGTGGTGTTAAGGACAGTCGTCATAACGGTCTGTGTGCATGTAGTCCTGCATCGTTCAGCTGTCTGTCAATGGTGCTGGCACTGACAGAATGACTCATGGAGGGCATCACTGCTCATTGAACGTCAGCAATCGTGACTGTTGGGTCAGTCAGGTACAGAGATGAGGCCCGTCCTAGCTTATGTCACATGCACAGCCGAGCATGAAACTTGAATCATTCGTATGTTTCGCAATGTCAAACCTACCCAGCAAGTTTCTTTCCTGCCAGTTGATTCCTTCTGGGTGCAGCTATTTGTGCAGCAGTTCTTTTGATGATGAGTGTATTATAAATCTTGTTAATTTGATAATCAAGCATTGATGCGCCAACTCACGAATTATGAATGTGGTGATTTTTACATTTACATAACAGTTGCAATATTTGTCTGGAAAATTAGTTTGATGTTTTCCCCCAGAATGTTCAGCCCTACTGCAAGACATTGAAATATACTCACTGTCTGAAAGCTTAGCTGGAGTCCTAATTCTGGGCTAGGTAAATTAGAACATCACACCTAGAACTTCAGCCTTTGTTACTGTAGTCATGCCTGTTTTGTCAGGCGGTTATATCGTTTAGTCAGCAGTTTACTTCCAATACAAAAGTAGTTTTGATGCATAACTGATTCTTTAGACCAGTCAGCGCAGTGCTTTGAGTTGGTACAATGAGGCGTTTGCACGTCCCTTTGACTGCGACCTATGTCTCTCGAGTGCACAGAGATGGAGCGGCCAAGGTGTCAAAGTAGTTCTTTTTTCCGAGTATAGTTCTTTTTGTTTTGCTTAAGAAGGCTGAATAGGCAATATTTAATTCCTTCAGTATATCGGAGATATCTCTGAATGTTGTGAACGATGCCCAAACAGTGAAGACAGCACTGGTGGGTCAAATAGTGCAGAAAAAAGAAAATCAGAGTTTGTATTGTTGGTCACAAAACTTAAAACATGCGTCCTTTCAAGCTGAGGCAGGGGTGTCAAACTGCACTCCTCCTGGGCCAAAGCTTCTTAATCAGCTAATGGGCAATGCCCTCATGAGTTTAGTTCAGAGTGTTAAAAGGGGAAATGCTAATTGCTACAGAGCTAATGCTACAGAGCTGAGACCTCGTTTTGTGGAGAGTGGTTTGAGACCCTTGGCTTAAGGCATAGTTTCCCGTGGCTGCAAGAAGCTTGCTTCAGTATGGAACGGAGAATGAGAAGCTGTCATGCACACTGCCTAGAACGAGACAGGACATTGTGCATTGATTAATTCTGGCTAGTTTTATTGTTATTTCTTGATTTGAAGTGTTCCCCATGGCTGTGCCCATCCCATCATCCTCGACTGCTATCCTTGGCTGCTGTCCTCAGCAGCCTCTGCTTCTTGCCTCGCTCTGGAGCCAGTTCCGGCCACCGGGTCGTCCTCTCATCTCAAGTGCTCGGTAACCCGCTTGCTCTCTGACAGCAACCATTTTGCTCCTTTTCACGGGCAGATGGTTGACGACTCACTCCAAGGGATCCGGCGGAGAGGCTAACAGGCTGACATTGCGAGGGAACGAGCTAAACAAGTGCCGGGGCTCTCTGGGGCCCAGGGCACGGCGCGAGGGAGGACAGAGCATGACAGGAAACTCTTAACACGTCTTCAAGCTCTTCAAAGCCATCCAGGCTCCATCTGTTAGCACCGGTACCCCGGTTACTTAAGGCATGGATTATTCATCTCGCCCTTTCACAGCCGTGCCTTCACGAGTCCTCAAAGCAAAGCCCAAGCGGACGTGCCTCCTCGGAGTTTCTTATGTGTAGGTTAATGTGAAGGCCCCCACTCGAGCAAAGCTCACATCTTTAGCTCGGCCCATGCACCGTCCATTAGCATGAAGCTAATAATAGGGTAGGCTGCCATGGCTTCTGCTTCCCAGCAGCCTGTTATGTGGATTTGAGGAACCACAATTAGAGTCTGCTGTATAATTGCTGGCTTAATGCTGGACAGGATGGTAGTCGAGCTGGAGGGGTGTCTCCCTCTTTTTATTCGACTCGGTCCATTCTTTCCGCTGCACAGTGTAGCTGAAGCACTGCTACATGACTTTCAGACACTGATGCCAGAGTTTTGCGAATCTTGAAGGCATTGCCCTTCTCCTAAAATCTTAGTACTAATGCATTGTTGCGTTACACTCGTACACCACTCGTACACCTTCTGTAAAAAGGAATTTAAAGGATTTGAGAGAGGATTTTACATGTACGATACATGGCATTTGGCAGACGCTCTTATCCAGAGCGACCTACAGCTTACATTTACACAGGTAGGCCAACGTAGTGTCGGGAGTCTTGTCCAAGGACTTGTATTGGTGTAGTGTAGGGTGGTTGCCCAGGTGGGGAATCGAACCGCAGTCTGCAGCATGGAGGTCTAGTGGTCTAACCCACTACGCTATACCAACCATTTTAAAGGGTTTTTAAAACCTTGTCAACTGCTGGACCAATCAATTTGATTGCAGCTCTTTATGAAATGGTTCAATACATCCTGAAATCTCCGCTAATGCAAGATCTTTGAACAGTTTAAAAGGCTTGGATTAGAACACTAAACAGACTTAGTGCTATGGTGACTTGCCTATTCAGGTACAAAGTGGTATCACGAGACAGACGAGCCCGGGACTAACTGGTTAGCATGCTGACTTCACTAGACATCTCTGCAACATGATACGTGAATGTCCCTGTCATACTGCCAAAATGGTTACTTCACATGCTGTTGACAATTTGGTAACACTTCCTATACATCGTGTGTGAATGACACTTCATAAAGACAGGTTCCGTAAAGCACTATATACTATACAACACCAAATTAATTACTGTTAAATTAAATACAATTTTTATTTTATTTTTTGTTACTGTTACAGAAGATGCTCAAGTGCGGCTTCATTTCATCCAAGTTGGTGGCCATTGTTGTGATGGGTTTGGTTTTATGCGGGGAAGATCCCAGAACCTTGTTGTAGTGCATAACCATATTCATGCTCAAGAGTTCTGAAAAGCAGAAATGAAGTTGTATGCTCTTGCTTTACACTTAGCTGCTCACAAGCAGGTATATATGTACTTACTTGTACTTGGCTGCTCACAAGCAGGTATATATGCCAGCCATTATAATGTATTATTCGTGTTATACAAGTTTTTATGGATGCCTTTATAAAGCATTGTAGCACTTAGACTGATGAAATTGGCTCACAGTGTGCCAATGTTCTGAATGTACTGGATGTACTGAAATCAGCCAGTCGATCAGCCAATCAGTCAATCACTCAGTAAATCAAACGGCCTAAAATGAAATGCAAATTGTAAGACTTTACAGGTCGCACTTTGCAGACGGTGACTAAAAAAAGTCAAGTCAACATTTATTCATATAGCGCCTTTTAGAACAGATGTTGTCACAAAGCAGCTTTACAAAGAACCCGGTGTCCGAGCCCCCAGTGAGCAAGCCAAGGGCGACAGAGGCAAGGAAAAACTCCCTCAGTTAAAGGAAGAAGCCTCGAGAGGAACCAAGACTCAAAAGGGGAACTCATTCTCCTCGGGTCCACACCAGATAAACACATTCGAACAACTGGAGGTGTAGCAGAGCAACACTGAAAATGACTGCTGTCTGGTGTCACTTTCTACAGGGACGTTATATACAGGGGATTTACAGTCTCTTTTCATACTGAGCATCAGAACAAGATTTAACACCCAAAACCATCACTACAAGGAAACGTGTCGTCAGAATCCAGTAAAACAATAGCAGAAAGGAAAGCCCCTGCCAGCACACTCACTAGCACCAGTCTAGTGAAAAAAGTCTGTCGTCAAGCATGTTGCCACATACCGTAGCTGTCAGCTTCGGTTTTCATACTTCATTCTGTTATACCCTCAACCAGCAACTCCGTCAGTAACTGTCCTACTGTTTTGTGAACAGGAGGAGTTTGTCTTCCGAGGTGTCTCCTCTTCCTCCTCCTTTGTATCTCCTGTCTTTTGCCCTGCCTGCTCTGTTTGTGTTATCAGTGGTCTTGTGTGTCGAGAATGCAGGTGGCCAACAGACAGAGATGTGAAATGGAGGGCTGATTATGGAATGCAAACGTGCTGCGGGGTGCTGGCCACGAAGCAGCCTCTGTAGTTCTCTGTAGTAGAGGAAAAAAGAGATTTGATTTTTGAGGGCAAGCAGACTGTGGAAGCTCATGACCCGTGTCCCAGCATGTCCAAGTGCTTCCCACAAAGTGCAGATAAGGCACAGGCCGTATTACACGGTACGGTTTCTGGGTTTGCACATGTGACTGCGGTGAGGGGGATAGCATGTTGACGAGAGTACAGATGTTTTCTGAAAAGATGATTGAAAGACGAGTCGTGAAATAAAGAGCTTCTGTCAGCAGACTGTGCCCTTTTCTCTCTCACACGCACGTGTTTTTCAAAAACGTTGACATTTCCAACGCACTGGCCGTGTAGACGGAGTGGGTGCTGACATGAAGTACTTGATAAGAAAACCAGACGCTTTCTGAGTAATCGATAGGGGAATGCTCCGCACACATGTTTTAGAATCTTAGGTTTATGGTTGCAATCCAGAGATGGAATTTCTATATTGCACTTGCAAGCAGACCGTATTCACAATGCATGATCCAACGTTAGGCGCACAGACGTGTGTATCTTTTGCAGTGAAATAATATATTTATTGTTTCTAGAAATTCACTGATTATTATTTTTTATTGCATATTTTTCATGCAGCAGACGCCACATACAGGCCAAAATACAGGATTGTTATTATTTGTTTGTTTTCATTTAAATCTGGAAATAAATAGATTTATTTCAGAGTGTTACAGTTTGTAAACCAAGAAAAGTTTTGAGTCCAATTAAGAATTATTAAAACATCGTATGCATGGTTATTGAAAAGTATATTTAGCAGAGGGGACAACAGCTAGCAAGCATCAAAGCCTGGAGACATCACTATAGAGAAGGCCACGAACTAGCCTATATGTCATAACTAAGTTGATAGAAAATTACATACACATGGCTGTTAGTTCGGGGGGTGAGCATTCCTGAATATTGAGCACGCGTACGTTTGTGGCTCCTGTTAGCTCCTGTACTACCTGAGAGCACATCACAGTGGGGTCAAGCCTAGCCTGGTTTTAGTCTAGAACAGCGAGTCTCGAACACCGGTTCTGTGGAACCCCCAAAGAGTCAACATTGTATGTCGATCCCAGTATTGTAGGTTGATTGCAACATTGTTTTTGTGATACTGTATTGATTCTCTAACACAGTTAGCTTATGATCAAAAAATTGGTGTCAGACAGTGGTACATCTTGTGTTGCATTTAAACCCTTGACCATCAGATAGTGCTCTTTACCTTTAGACCGGTCCAATGTAATCAAATATCATAACTTTGCACCACTAACGTTGGCATTAGCAAGCCTGTATGGCATGTTTACAGTTTACCTAAAATTAATATTTAAATTAAATTTAAATTGCCAAATATGGCCTGGCTTATGGTATAGGGATGTATTGCAATATGTCAAATTGTAACCTCTGTTATGATGAGTATCATATAGCCAGCTTCTTGCCAATACACAGCCCTAATCCGCATGTGTTGTGGGTTAGGTTGGAGGTCCCTTAGGACGGGTTTGGGAACTGCTGGCCAATAGGACCTAGCACAGCTCAGCTTTTCACACTCTCTGAGAAACCTGACCATCAGAATTATCTGCCAGTGCCATCGATATGCAGTATGAGTTGGTAGCACTGGTCCGAGAGCAAGTGCCAGCAGAATGTTCATAGCGGGGCATAAAACATTGCTGGCATACAGATGTAGATTTAGGAGTAGACCATTTTCCAGATGTGTCATTTAGACTCTGCTTAGAAGGAACGATAGAGCTGTGCTAGTCTTGATGGTGATGATTTCGAAAGGCCCATCCATACTCCCGTACCAGATTTCTCTCCAGAGCCTTTTTCCGCTGCTCGCAGCTGGAGGGTCCAGATATAATCTAAACTAGCGCGCTCTCACACGGCAGTGTAAACATGCATGCTTACTCATCATTTCCTCCACTAGCACTTCATGCAACATGGGCATGGATGCCGAAGTGAGCCTCCGCCTTTTTATTGAGAAAGCTCCCGTTCCCACCACTTTCACAAGCAAACCCCGCGATCTCTGTATACCTACTCGCTGCCTCCCCTAGACTTGTGACGGGAAGTAGGCTCGCCTATTTAGCTTATCCACTGAAACTCCGGGCAGATGCTTGTCCAGCCTACATAGCCTTAATGGTTATCTGGAACCGGTCCGGAATGTTCTCTCATTAAAAGCGAGCTAACTTATCAGAGTTAGACACACATGGCTGGCCCTCTCTGCCAGAAAGGAACTTGTCCAATTAGCACAATGGATGTGTTTACCTCCAGAGTGAAAATAATGGTATCACCTAATCGGCGTCTGTGTTTAGTTTGCCAGAGACATGAACTTAGCAGTGATCAGTGGTGTGGTGATTAATGGGGCTCTTAGTAGAGAGCTCAGTACACAGATTGACTTTACATAGCTGTCGCTGCAGTTGAGGCACTCTATTAAGCTCTGAAGTGAGGAGTGAACGTTCTTTAAATGCCTGAATATACAGTAGAGTCTATTAGTAGTGGAAATGAAATGGGGGCTGGGGAACGATGAGGGAAGCTGTCTTGCAGACTCTGGGCGTCTGGGTTAAGTGAAGTCTGAAGGAGTTGCAGTCTGTGCGTTAAACGTACAGCATCAAGAGACTGAAATAACGTGACGTTCCTTCGGACTTCCTGCAGAGCGTGGATTCGAGTCGCTTGATTTATGGCTCCCGCTTGCCTCATCTTTACAGGGCGGTAAAATATGCGACTTGTTTTTGTTGTAATGTAAAGTACATGACCAGTAATGAAAGCGTTCAATTTTAGATCCATTATAGCTGTCGTGTGCGCACCGCAACTGGACCCCCGATCGCGCTGGTGTTCTTGGGGAACCTGTAACACGAACCCTCCTCACAGTAGGAGGCGCTGTAGTGTGGCTCCAGCGCTGATGGAAAAAAGCAGACCGCAGCGACGTCTAGGCAATGAGCCGGTTGATCGGATCTGACGTTCAGGTTAGGGATGATGAACTGGCTTGCCTCTCCCACGCGAGTGTCCCAACCTCCTGAACCCCACAGCACCACGGCTAAGGCTCCGTCTGCAACTCCCAACCTGCGCAGGCTGCCATCATCCATCTTGTGTCGCCATCGCGAAAATGACTTCTAGTGTTGTCTTAACTGGAGCGAGTGTGCTGAAAACATCTGCGAACATTAGAACTGGAACCAAACCAAGATCCCAGACTAAGAAAACGGGGGTATGTGTGTCCAGTGATCTTTGATGGTGGAGCCTTGGTCTGCTCTAGAGCAGGGGTCTCCAACCTTTTTAACAGTGCGGCCCGATGCACAGCTGTCAAAGCTTTCCATGGACTCGGGGGTTTGAGCGATGTATAGCGGCACAATGCACTTGAATGGACTATGCAGACCCAACACTTATCATGCTGCACCAAAGCTACTTTGTGGATGCTTCTACTGGGGTAAACGGCAAACAATAAAGAGAAACTGAACATACTGAACATCCATACTCTACAATAGGGCTGTACAAGACTCAGAATTTTGTCAGTTGAATCGGATTCGCCCGTCCTGGCCGACGATTCGACTGTTCGTTCATGTGTTTTCTCCATATACATTATCTAGTAATCAGTAAATCAATTTGCATACGTTTCAGATCTGATGTCCTCCTCATTTAGAAAGTCAGCAGAGTCACAGGATCATATTACTGAACTAAAAGAGACGTGGCATATGATGAACGATCTGGAGCCTGATTTAATTACAGAATATAGCGTCCGGCAGCAAGCATGTATTTATGCTAAAAATTCATCTTTTTAATTTCACTTTTAACAGCTGCGTCAGTACGATGACCCTTCGTCTTTCATCTCTCATAAATAATGGACTCCTAAATA
>JAVGWN010002919.1:0-10707 GCA_034552555.1 Semaprochilodus insignis
GTGACGGTGGCTGGCAAAGTGTTCCTGATCTTCTACGGCCTACTCGGCTGTGCGGCCACCATCCTCTTCTTCAACCTATTCCTGGAGCGGATCATCACCCTGCTGGCCGTGGTGATGAAAGCATTTCGCCTGCGTCGCCTGCGCACGAGTGGCCTCCTTCCTCCAGGGATCTGCCAGGACTTTGCGGCCAGCAGCCTGCCCGGCTGGAAGCCATCCGTCTACCACGTGATGCTGATTCTGGGCCTGTCAGCTATCGTCATCTCCTGCTGCGCCTCAGCCATGTACACCCCCGTAGAAGGCTGGGCCTACCTTGACTCGCTCTACTTCTGCTTCGTCACATTCAGCACCATCGGCTTTGGGGACTTGGTCAGCAGCCAGAGCGAAGTCTACGGCTACCAGGGCTTGTATAGGCTCGCCAACTTCCTCTTCATCTTGACGGGCGTCTGCTGTATCTACTCGCTCTTCAACGTGATCTCCATCGTAATCAAACAGGTGCTCAACTGGATGTTAGGCAAGATGAGTTGCCTTTGCTGCCAGCGTTGCAACAAGGCCAATGCCTTCCTGGGACGACGCAACGCCATCCGGCCTGGCTCGCGCCTCAGGCAGGGCCGCTTTGGCCGGCCACCCGATGCGGAGGGGAGTGACACGGAGGGGAGGAGACTCTCCGGTGAGATGATTTCCATGCGAGACTTGACGGGCTCCAACAAGATCTCGCTGGCCATCATGCAGAAGCAACTTTCGGAGTCGGCCAACGGGTATCCCAGGACAGTGTGTGGAAGCTCCAGGCACAATGGCTTCTCGGGTGGAGTTGGAGCTCTAGGCATTATGAACAACAGACTTGCAGAAACTAGTGACACCAGGTAGAACCATCTTAATGGATCAACAGAACAATACAGGACATACCTAGGAGTTTGCAGGGAAGTTTTTTGAGATTCCCAGACACGGTGATGGATTCCGTTTGGGCTGCATTCTGGCTTTGCCTTGTACGAGAGCTCCAGTGAAAAAGCATGATATGCATGAAGCATTTTGGATATCTATTTGAGCCAGGGTTTATACCCGGGGAGGTGGTAACGCACTGGTCAGGGAGTTAGACCAATTGGATCTCGGTTGAGCATGGCACTTAACCCCAGACACGAAACCCTCCAGCTGGTTAACATAGGTCACTGTAGGGTAAGGATCAGCTTACCGCAATTCTATCAAAGTCTGGGTTCGTTTCCATTTCCGGGAATGTCCCTGAAGGTCAGAAAGTCGAGTGCATCCAGCTTTAGCCTGGCTCTAATGTCTGGACTGCATTTACAATTCTGAGCTACATCAACAATATCCCAACAAAGCAATCTAAACTTAGACTGGAGCACTGTTCAGGAGGCCATCCGTGATTGATTTACTCCCTCTGTGATCTGAAGGTTAAGGTAGCACTTTCAACCCCCAGACTCATCCTCACATATGCCTGCGATTCAGCTATGCATCACATCTTTCACATTAGCTCCTTCTGAAAACAGCCATGAGCCGACAAACAGATTATGTAAATACAAAAGCAGGCGATGCATATCGGAGCAGGCTGATACATGTGTGGAGCTGTCCAAACAAAAGGTTCTTCACATTCACATCTCTATTACACAAAGAATAGGTTCTTTAGAATCAAAGTGGCTCTTCTGGGTCTCCAAAGAACCCGTTTTTTGGCACTTTTAAGTCTACGAGTGTAGAACTGTGAGCTTCTCAAACATGGGTTCACTTTAATTAGCGACGTAAAGGCCTCACGGATGTGTGGAGGGGAATTCCAGTGAGATTTCAGAATTCCTGTATAAATAGATGGCTAGGACAAGGTAAACAAAGCCAATCAGGAAATTCAGATCTGTTCACAGTGGTGGTGAATGGAACCAGACGTCCACCCCTAAACGCTCCCTCACAGAAAGTTACTACATGAGATGGTGATGAATATGAATTTATGTACTTTCGTTTGTGACATAGAGGCCCACGCAGGGAACATAATCCCAGAAGAAACAAGATTTGAATGAGTTTGTTTACACTTGATTATGATTGTTGGTGGAATTCCTCTTTAATGGGCTGGATGAAGTTCAGTATTTCCGTACTTGAGTAAAAGTAGATGTACTCTTGGTACAACTGCCGTGTAAGAGAACAGTAAAAGAACAGCGGTACTAGCTTTAGGATGTACCAAACAGTAAAAGTACTTGCAGCCAGCCAGAGCTCCTCAACAGAACTTAATAAACTAAACTAAATAATATTATACCAGATCTATAAATACTACCTGCTTGTTAAGCCGTGATGGATCGTTCTTTATGCCCAGGTTCTAGCCTCTACTCTACTGGCTGAGGTTCTCATTGTTTGAAGAGATCTGGATCCAAATAACTCCTCAGGTACCATTCTAGATCTTTCCTTGTGGTGAGAGAGAGAAGAGGAGAGTCTGCAGGTGATGAGCTGAGTTACAGTTCGTGAAGGACAACAAGTTTGGTGCCACACAGGGCTCTAATGTTAGCTAGCTAACCTAACGTTGGCATCCACTGGCAGAACCCAAACTGGCTTTTGCTATATTAGCTTTAGCTGAGCAGCACATAAAAACAATTAACAACCGGAGCATTAAGATGTGGGTTCATAGCAAGAAACACCCTATAAAACCCACAAACAATCTTTGGCTGGGTTAGCTAGGTTAGGTTAGCTAGCTAACATTAGAGCCCACTGGCACCAAACTGTGTTGCTCTTCATTGGTGTAAAAACTACTCAGCTCATCACCTGCAGACTCTCCTCCTCTCTCTCTCACCACAAGGAAAGATCTAGAACGATACCTGAGGAGTTATTTGGACTCAACCAACAAGGAACACAGAACTGCTGCATGCTGGAGAGACAGAACCTCAGGCAGATCAGTAGAGACTCAGACCCGGTTAACAAGCAGACTGGAGCTGAAAGAGTTTAGACCCTTTTAACCCCCAGTGGTGCTGAATAAACAAGGAAGTGAGTGTGAGAAGGTTTACAGGTTCTGTGACTGTCATTTGTTTTGCCGGTCTGCTGGCATGTTTGGACCCGGAAATGGCCACTTATGTCACACTTAACATCACCAGGCAGTGTGTGAAACACACGATGTTCTTCTGGAAATGCTCTTTTCTAGATTGGTAGGTCTTCCACACCTTACTGGGCTCCTCTGTGTTCAGTCTGAGAAATAACATTTCATAGCAGTGACACTGAACTTCTAAACATGCTGCTGTGTTGTTCAGGCTGCGTCCGAAATGGCATACTTAAGCAGGACGTACTGAATTCTATCTAGTACATACGGCTCAGCCGTTAAAAGACGTACGTACAGTTAGTATGCGAGTGCGCAGTATGCACACATCCTCGGACGCATTACATCCGCCGTCTTACCTGTGTCCTTTGACCCGGATCTCCGCTGACGTCACGTAACGGCGGTAAACCCCATTCTTTAAAAGCCAGAAGTCAGCAAAATCTTCACCATCCGTTAACGAGAGTAGCGTTCGCTGAGGTTAGTTTCCACGATGAACACTTCCACATGGAGGCGGCGTCGAGCAGGAGGTCGCAGAAAACGCATGCTGAGGGCTCCTCGCTCTCCGCCATTTTTTCACCGCTTCGAACGGCTCTGTAGCTTCCGTGGAATCATGGGATAGGACAGTGTGCTGTGGTCACATACTTCTAAATCTCTCCCGATGTAGTCGGTCATCCGGGGACTTTCTGCGTACTGAACATTACGTATTCGGACATACTAACTGTTCTCACATACTGCTCTGTAGCATGGAAGTATGTCATTTTGGACGCAGCCTCAGAGTTATCCTGGGCGTAGTTGCAGTTACTAGGCCATGGAGCACCAAATGGGGTGAACGGGTTTGCTACAGCGCCACCCTGAGGCACAGCAGAGCTGCAGCTCTAGTTAGTCAAGAATGCCTCATTCATCGGGGGTGTAGCAAGTAAACAACGACAGTGTGGTTTTCAGGGACCAACCAGAATTTAGATTTTGACACATCCAGGGGTCCAGGAGGTTAACTGGGGGTTCCTGATCCTCCAGGGGACCCGCTGTAATCACCTTGTCTGGTAATACCATTACTGTGTAGTACATTCACAAGCAAATACTTCTACTCAAGTAGTCTTGTACCAAGAGTACTACTCTTTTACTCCACTAGGTCCACTGATTAACCCTGCTGATTAATATATGGGGGTTTTGTGAAACTCCCATGGCCCATTCGGGCTTCACTGACTGGGACAGCTGAGCAAAAGTGGTTCTGATGACTCTGTAGAGAGGTCCTCCTGTGCAGCATTTCCAAAGCTCAGATAAATTGAGTAAGGGCCCCGGATCTATTACACAGCGGTGTAATTAGTACAGTAATAGACTGGATGTGTCCCGGAGCGTCCCACCTTCAGAGCTTCGGGTTAAGCCCAAGGTTAAACTCTCTCACTCCCGTGTCATCCTGGGAGTCTTTAAGGAGGATCAGTCATATCGATCGCTGTAAAACGGCCTCAGAGCCAAGAGCAATGGTCTGTTGTCCTTTTTAACAGGCTGCCTCTTTACCTGCTGAAGTCTACGCTCAAACAAACACGGGTCACACGTATCTGCTGCTTTAAAAGGTCTACTGTGCACAAATCAGAGGCGATATTAGGAAACCTTCCACGTTCTCAAAGCGCTGTGAGATCCTCCAATGAGCTGCCGAGCTTCAAAGAGAGGGATAACACCAAGATAAGGAGGAGAAGAGCCCCCCCAAGAGAAAGGATGAGCCATTTATCAGTGCCGAGCAAGGATACAGAGTCAGAGCTCCGAGCGCCGGGCTGGCAGACGTCTGACCGCGGATACTGCCAAGCTCTGTCTCTCAGTACTGCTGTCTCCAACACACAGACGCATACAAATATCCGCTTACATAAGCATCAGAGACCTCGCTCACGAAGGGGGGCATTCACACTGGTCAGGCAATGAATGCGTTCACTCCCTCCTGAGTGTTAGGAAGGCGTTCCCTGCAAAACTAAGTCAGTCAGGATTCATACGCTTCCAGAAAATTGGACCAACTGCAGGTCAAACTTCACCAGGACTTCTTCAAACACCTAGAAAACATACAGCGCTGTGCAAAAGTCAGAGACCACATCCACAGCTAAATCTAACATCAGGTGTCCACTCTTCACCTTCATTCCAGCTTCTATTCCTCTGAGGAGACTCCCTCTCAGCTCCTCACAGAGACACGCCTCCAAAGTTCAGTTGGAGTTGCTGGTTCAGCATCTTCTGTTTCTTCTCTCCATCCAGATAACCCCAAACCCATTCAGTGGTGTTCTGGACTCTGGGGTGGTCAGTCCATTGTTCTGAGAACACCAGCAGCGGCTTTGTGGGATGTGTGTGTGTGTCTCCTTTTCTCAGTGAGGAGCTTCTTGAACAGCTACACCTCCTTTCAGACCTCCATAGTGTTGAGGAGTCTTCTCACAGTGGAGGAAGGATGGACAGAGACACCTGTGGATGTTCTCAGATCTGAAGCAGGAGTGGAGCTGGATGTTCTCCTCTCTCTCAGAGATGAAAGGGCTGTGTAAGATGGAGGACAGTGTTGGTGGGTCTACCAGGGTCTTCCAGGTGGTTGTTAGGAGTCACATTTTTTGGAAACTCTATACGCTCCTTTGATCTTTCTCCTTCATTACGCCAGTGGACTGCTGAGTGTCTCCTTATTAATGACGGATGAAGGTCTCTGACTTTAGGACAGTCCTGTAAGACTGTGAAATGATGTTTCTTCTTCGTTTGTGGTAAGTGCTCCTAATGGACCATCAGATACCCAACTAAAGTGCTGTTGTGCAGCATGGACCGTCTCAGATCTGGAAAATGATGGATTTAATTTCCCCTTTAATGGCTCAGAAGCTGCAATCGGCTGAGAAATCGTATAGTTCCATTTAGAGGAAATAGACTTGGTGGATAAAAACAAAGCCTGCTTGGAATTCTGAGTCTGGGATTTTCCCCGGAGGCACACTGTTGCTTAAGAGCTCTCTGCATGACTGCGTGTACCATGAAATGTGTACAAGCTCTAAAACAACTGTGAGCAAGAAGGAGATATTAGGGAAGAGCTAGAACAGACCGAATCCAAAAATCGGAGAATTAAAGGTGCCAAAACGGGAAAACACTACTCAAAACACTGAAGTAGAACTCTGAGGGCCTTCACAGGTTCTATATGGTACCAATAAATGGGTTCTTTGGCTTGTAACAACCCTTTTTCCATCATGCAGTAGAAAGCTTTAACAGTACAAAGAACCATTAATGCATCTGAAGGGTTCTTTGACTGTTTATGGTTTTATATATACACAGATGTTTTTGTTGGCATATGAAGTGTAAATACGTTAACAACATCCTCTGCACTCCGCGTTCTTTCATAAAGATAATGGCTCCATGTAGAACCATTAACACTCGAAGAACAATCTGCATGCTTAATTGGTTCTTTGCATGGTGAAACGTTTTTATATGGTTCTATAAAGTACAAAAAAGGGTTCTGTTATTGTTACAATATCACACTTGTATAAAATAGATGACCCCTTTTGGTGCTACATAGAACCTTTTTTTTAAAAGAAGGTTCCACATAGATCCATAAAGAACACATTCTTGCTTTTCACCATGCAGAGAACCATTGGGGCTTGTTTTGGGAGTGTTTATGGTTCCACATAGATCATGTTTAAGATGATACAGAGAACAAACTGCACATGCACGGTTATGGCATAATTGCTAAATTCAACATACTGGGAAAAACTAAATCATAATCAGTGACCTGTAAGGACACTTTCAGAAGTTATGATTTAGCTTTTTCACAAATTGTTAAATAAATAAACACAAATACATACAAACTGCGCACCATGTTTAAGTTGCTCCCTGCAGGGGATGTGTTAACACACACACACACACACACACCACTGATGGAATATTTTTACAGTGTAAAGAACATTTTAATGATTCTATTAAAGTGTGAAGAACCTTTTTACAGCTTCCACCAACACACACGGCAAAAATGGCACATTGTCAAGTAATATTATCTTAAATCTGGAGAATATATATTATATTTCACATGTTGAGATCACCGTTATAAGATTATTTAACCTGTCTTTAGACCTGATTCACCTGTTTCTACTTAAAACAAGTAAAATATTCTAAATAACAGTTAGAATTCTCCTACAGTCGTCTCTTAATGAGAGATATTAGATATTTAGAGTAGGTTAAGAATGATTTCCCACGTTGTCCTGTTTCACAGTGTCATATAAAGGTTCCTTAATTTGTTTTCCTTAATAGGTTTTCCTGAATTTGAGCTTTTTACTGGAATTTGGGAACTTTTATTACTAAAACTGAACGGTCCTGCGAAAAAAATCTAGAGCTCTTCTTTGGTACACACCTCGAAAAGCAAGTCTCAAGTGAAATGATCTTAAGTTTATCCAATAATGGTCAAGCTGAGACTGCTGTAAGCTTATTAAAAGATTATTTCACTTATTTCTACACATTTTTACTTGTTTTATTGATTTCTGAAGTCGTATTCTATGTTGGCAGATGAGTTTGCTTATTTAAGGAAATATTATAATAATTTATCTCCCAGTATAGAGAGTATTTCACCTAATAAAGTGACTTAAAACAAGAAAACAGACATGTAAACATGTTAAATAGTCTTATAATACATGTACAGCGATCTCAACATGAGAAATATTAGATTATAGCGACTAGATTTGAGTTTCATTGGACACTGTTTCTGCAGTGCATGGTGCTGCTGTAAGCTCTGCAGTAAAAATCCACATGCAGAGGAGGAAGGTTATGCTGGAAGCGGGTCTCCTCTGGGCTTCTAATGGTAGCAGGAGTGAGCAGGGTGCCCCTATTAGCCTTCACCCCTCCAGAACTCCACATCCCCTACCACTTGCCCTTCTGCGCTCGGCCTCAACAGCGTCCATCATTAACTCCTGCCCTCTTCCATAGCTTCCAGCGTCACAGCCCACCAGCTCAGTGTAGCTCGGTACATCAGTCACGGCACCAGCTGCTGTGGCTCTGTGGTGTCCTGGAAAACAGCGCAGTGCCGGTTTTGTGTCTGTTCGTCTAAAAGAAACGGATTTGAGTAGAAGAACGAAAAACCCTCAGGTAGTTCAAACTTCAGGCTTGATGTAGTTCCTGCATGCTATTCCGTTAAAGCCATACGAGATACTCTTGTATAAACTCTCTTATAGGTATATTTTTATAATCCTGTGCGAATGTGTAGGAGGGAAAACTTTAGTACACACGGGGAGCGTAGAGGCCGGCGGTCCGCTGGAACACACGGTACATAAGCTCATCATGACGACTGACATAAACCTACTTAAGCGTTCATAGAGGCTTATTCACATAGACCTGCTGCATTATGAAGGTTCCATACGCCATCTTTAACGTCACTTTAAGGTCATTATCACAGTTATCATCTCAAAAAGTGGCATGACAACCTGATGTCAGGATAAAACTGGTCTCCTGCACTCAAATAAATCATACTTCACCTCCAATTATGGAAATATTCCACACAGACTGTTTTGTTTGTTGATCCCACATAATTCAATAATGCAGGTTTAAATCCACAGGGGACACCGAGTAGAATCCCCTTGTGTGTTTAAGGTGGTAGTACCTTCAGGCTCCTGCAGATGGCGCTGCACAAGGATGATGGGTGTGCGGGGTGTGAGTGACGGGATCCATAGATTGGGAAGGTACAGTGCAGGGAATGTCTCGTTCCATGTGTGGAAAATGGCTCCAGAGCAGATGTTAATGGTTGGCTAAAAGGAGTGACTGCATTTGGGCGTGCCAAAGACCATAGTGTGAAGGAAGTAGCTGAATCTGCAGGTGTATGGAAGCGTACGGTCATACGGGTCTACCAGCAGTGGATAAAATCCCAGTCTACAGGGAATTCTCCTCGGAATTGTGCCAGGGAAGGCATCCACCAAATCTGGACCAACTGACCAATTCTTTGATGTGAGAGTGTCTGAACATTGATGTGGCTACATCCAGAAACTTGTCCAGTACATGCCCAATCCAGTCCCAGCTGTTATTGGTTCTGGTGGAGGGGTTACACGCTATTCGGAGCAATGAGTAGCTTGATTGACAGCTTTCTGTCCCACACGTCTAGACTGCTCCGCCTCTCATACAGATCTCACATCACTATCCAGATTTTATGTGACTCTAACTGGATGTCTCGGTTTAAACCCAAATGTCCATGTAACAGCGGTCACTTTATATTAGAGGAATTATTATAACCAATAAATGACCATTCATTCATCTTCTAAGCTTCTTATCCCTCTGGGTGGTGGGGGGGCGGTCCTGGAGCCTATCCTATCCCAGAGCTCACTGGGTGGAAGGCAGGAAACACCCTGGACAGGCCGCCAGTCCATCACAGGGCAGATACACAGACAGCAAAATCCAAATTCCAGTAAGTCGACCCGACTCACATCTGAAGGAATGAAGTCATCCAAGAAGCTCTCCTAAAATAAAACACGTGAGTTATTTATGATTTAATTGAGTTAGGTGATCCCAGGTGATCCCAGGTGATCCCACAGATTATTGGTGATCCCACAAAACCTGGAAAACCACACTTCCTTCTCTTTTAACTGGCTTTGGCTGAATTCCCATTTGGGATAATCATGTTCTTCCAACACTAATATTTTTAGTACCTGTTAAAACTGGCTCAGTTCTATTAGTACCAGTCATATCAGGTGTGGGCCAGTTCTACAGTTCTGGGTCAACCTGACCAAAGCACCTCGTTACACCTTTATGCAGGTTTACGTCAGTCGTGATGGGCTTCTGTAGGTGCTCCTGAGTAAACATGCCGTGCCGTAGAGACCGCACACTGCAAGAAGTGAGATCTTGGTGAGCAAAATGATCTGATTAATCTCAAAATGAGAGTTTTAATAAATCTTCTTATTTCCAGAACCGTTTTACTAGTTTCGGGTGATTTCAGTGAGCCAGTTTCTTTCACTGTATTGGCAGATCATTTTATTGAAACGGGTCAAATGATCTGCCAATGCAGTGAGAGAACTGGGCTTACTAAAATCACCTAAAGCTAGTTAAACAATCTTCAAACGGGCCTCCAACAATCTCAGCATAAGAGTTTCACAGTATACATCACCTGTATAAGATCATGTTACTCTCCAGTGCCTCATTTCTGCAGTGTGGAGACTGAGAGACGACAGCGAGGCGTTTGCTGTAGTATACCCTGCTTTCCAGAAGCCTGAGGAAGCATCACCAGACCTTGGAGATGTTGGAGGTAAATGGATTTGGGAGCGCGTTTAGTGACGGATAAAAGATAAACAGAAACACACTGCATGCACTGCTCAGCATCGACTGCCTTATTTCCTCATTGTAAAGTGATCACCTGTCGTACGTCGTGTTTAATGTGTTTTGCATTTTGCAAAATGTATCTCCATTGATTGCAATGGATCTAAATGCCTCAGAATCCTCCGTCTCCGTCAGCGCAGGAACGGAGGGACGGTACCGTTTGGGTTTGTGTTTTTTGGGTTTGTTGTAGCTACACATCCATCCTCAGTGTGCGGTCCGGTCCTAGATCCTCTTTTATTTATATCTACAGCAATATGAGGTCCAGAGCTTGCTGTGAAGACACCTACTATCTTATTCTAGAAGGGGAAGTCCACTAAAATTTAAAAACGTCTGCAGAACCGGTACCCAGGTGTAAACAGAGTGAGTGAGAGCGGGTTTGGTGTGAGGTGTAAACAGAGTGATCGAGAGCGGGT
>JAVGWN010002920.1:0-10707 GCA_034552555.1 Semaprochilodus insignis
GTTTCATTAATGTCGGTGGATTCCTTCTGGGTGCAGCTGTTCTTTTGATGATGAGTGTAGAAAGTGTATGTACTGGTTTCTAACACCCAAGTGGTGAACAACAGCACTTCCTGTCCACAACAATTCTTTCCCTGCCATCAGAAAACCTGAAAAGGCAAGTACTGTAACGTGATCTGTCAAAGCAGTCATGTTACAAAATGGATCAATTACCCAAACCCTCCAGCAAAGACTGAAAGAGCTCTATGTGAAAACACCCTACAGTGTCAAAAACAGCCTGTTTAATTCTTAGGGATCACTTGAGGTTGTAAAATCATTATATGTAAATTAATTGTGGCTGTCATAAGTGGGCCTCAAGGGGGGAAACTAAAGTACCAGAAAAAATGTTGGACATGGGCCAATCTTGGTTGCCACGTCACTGTAGCATTAATAAACTTCCCTGCTTTAAAAAACCCTGGATTTGACTGACTTGACTAATGATAACCGTTGAAACAAGTTTATGTGGCCGTGCAAATCACTGAACTGTCCATTTTGAGTTTGTAGGAATGAAGAAACCTCAGAATCCTCCCACTGTTGCCTGGGACTTGTCAGCACAGCACCAACAGTTAAGCCTCAGTCCTTATGTTCTCCGATCACACCCTCAAGGCTGTGGGAAGCTGAGAGAGATCAGCAGGAGCTCCGCTTGCTGCCAAACTTGCCTAAACAATGTACAGTACTGCTGCTAACATCTGCAACTCCTTCAGTCAACAAGTTGAGATCAACAGACAGTGTCATCCTAAATATACAGCTGGGTTTCAAGACACTCAGTGAGGTTGGATTTTGAAAAGATCTACCAGCCTAGAACAAGCCTCTCCTGTTGCTTGAGCCGTAGGACTGACATCCTGCCCAGGTAGGTGAAAGGTATCAAACCTGCATGAGCTTGTTGGACATCACAATCTAAATCCACGGGAATTGCAGCTTTATAAGCATCCGCTATTCTATTGGAGCTTTCCACAAGATTCTGGAGGGTGTCTATGGGAATTGGTTCCCGTTCAGTCAAAAAAGGAATTGTGAGGTCAGGCACTGACACAGGCAACTCTTCCCACTCTGCCTGTGCCCAAGAGGTGTGCTGCACCAACTTCTCCCATGCTGCCTGTGCCCAAGAGGTGCCCTGCACCAACTCCTCCCACACTGCCTGTGCCCAAGAGGTGCCCTGCACCAACTCCTCCCATGCTGCCTGTGCCCAAGAGGTGCCCCGCACAAACTCTTCCCATGCTGTCTGTGCCCAAGAGGTGCCCTGCACCAACTCTTCCCATGCTGCCTGTGCCCAAGAGGTGCCCTGCACCAACTCCTCCCATGCTGCCTGTGCCCAAGAGGTGCCTTGCACCAACTCCTCCCATGCTGCCTGTGCCCAAGAGGTGCCCTGCACCAACTCCTTCCATGCTGCCTGTGCAAACACCAAACATGCCCGGTGAACCTTTGCAATCATGGCAAGTTCACAGTGTGCTGGTGGGTCGTGGCTACCTCCACCACACGGCAATGCTGCTCTACAGGTCCTTGCCAGCCGCTGCCCAAGCATCCTCGCTGCTGCCTCTTTTGCTCTTTTCACTGCCTGTCCTCACAGCACCACATCCTCTGCCTCTACCTCCATTCTACTGTATATTCAAGGCTGCTCTACATGCAAGCACCAGGACACTACAGTACAAGCTTATCGGACAAAGAACGAGTCACCATATGTGTTTAAGGTGGTAGTACCTTCAGGTTCCTGCAGATGGCGCTGCACGAGGATGATGGGACTATAAATACCTGCGGGGTGTGAGTAATGGGATCCATAGATTGGGAAGAGGTGCTACAGTGCAGTGAATGTCTCGTTCCATGTGTGGAAAATGGCTCCAAAGCAGATGTTGATGATGGGCTAAAAGGACTGACTGCATCGGGGCGTGCCAAAGACCATAGTGTGTGTCAGACACAAAGAACTGGGTGCGACGCGTGCTGAGCCAAAGTACCAAGAGGATTTAATAAACAGATCAGATGCTTTGCACAACAACAAAGGACGGTACAGCAAAACACGGGGACAAGGCCAGGTCATAAACAAGGTGGGAAAGCAGAGGTCCGAAACCTGGAAGGCAGAGAGAGAGAGGAGGCAGACTAAACAGGAGGAGAGAGCTGAGTCGTATAACCAAAGAGGCAGAAACCAGTCGAAAACCAGAGATCAGTATACCAAGCAAACATGTCAAAAGGGGCAAGCGAGAAGGGTAGGTCAAAGAGAGAAGGTAGATCAAAAACCGAAAGACAAAGATAGCAGAATGGAACGCACAATGGCAAACCTTTGCGATTTGTAAGTGTGTGTGTGTGTCTTAAAAATGCTTCCTACAGCTGACAGTAATCAATAGAGTCAGACCGAGGGGGACTGGCAGAGCGTGAGCATGTGGGTGTGACGTCATTGGGCCGTGCATGCTGGGAACTGGAGTCCGGGGTGGCAGCGGGAGGCAGACCCACAGGCGTGACATGTGAAGGAAGTAGCTGAATCTGCAGGTGTATGGAAGTGTACGGTCATGGGAGTCTACCAGCAGTGGCTAAAATCCCAGTCTACAGGGAATTCTCCTTGGAATTGTGCCAGGGAAGGCATCCACCAAATCTGGACCAAGTGACCAATTCTTTGATGTAAGAGTGTCTGAACATTGACGTGGCCTACACTCCAGTTTCTCCAGAATCCAGTGACTCCAGTGAGCTTATAACCTCCTTGAGGGCTACATTATTTGGACCATCTGGAACATCAGACATTGGTGAAGATGCTCATAGCACACAATGAACTATTGTGACTGTTCAGAAGACTCATCTGTGTGCTATTAATCTGTTTCATTGTTCAGCACTGCTACGGAGCTCAGACGGGCATGCATGAGCAGAGTGTGCAGCGCTGATGTATTGGGTCTTTGGCAGTGATTCATCCGCTGACGTTGTCTGCCCAGCATGTTTACTTTGCTCTTGTTTAATTCCCGGTTTGTTTGTGCTGGGTAGTCTGGAAAAGCTATTCCTGTGAAAGATATGATGTAATTTGCTGGGAAAAGTGTGGACTATAATCTAGGACACGGCATGGTTATTAATAAGATAAAAAATTAAACTTCATTAATAACACAGAAACTAAAAGGACAACAGTGAGTCCCCCGTGACTGAACCGTACCTAATAACATGTAACAGCTCCGCAAGCACCAATAACGGCTGTGACTGGATTCGGCATGTACTGGACAAGTTTCTGGATGTAGCCACATCAATATTCAGACACTCTTATAGAAAATAATTGGTCAATGGGTCCAGATTTGGTGGATGCCTTCCCTGGCACAATTCCGAGGAGAATTCCCTGTAGACTGGGATTTTAGCCACTTCTGCTTGACCCGTATGACCGTACGCTTCCATACACCTGCAGATTCAGCTACTTCCTTCACACTATGGTCTTTGGCACGCCCAAATGCAGTCACTCCTTTTAGCCAATCATTAACATCTGCTTTGGAGCCATTTTCCACACATGGAACGAGACATTCCCTGCACTGTACCACCTCTTCCCAATCTATGGATCCCGTCACTCATGACCCTGCAGGTATTTATAGCCCTATCATCCTCATCCAGCGCCATCTGCAGGAGCCTGAAGTCACTACCACCTTAAACACACAAGGTCATTTTTTATAGGGTAAGCGTACTTTGAAAAAAGTAAAATTAAAATTGACCCAAAAATACTCTTTGTTTTCTCTTTTTATTATTATGTTTATCATTCTTATTTTCATCTCGCTCTTACTCTTTTCAGTTATTTTACTCACTTACTTTAATCACTAATTATTATTTATTTTATCTGTTTATAATAGTTTTATTTACTAGCCCTGATTTATTCTATTTGTTTAAGTGTTTCCTAGTTTTATTTCTTTGTAACACTTTATAATTCAGTTTGTATTCATATTTTCAACTTCTTTGCTATACTGTTAATCATAAATGTATTTTTACTATTTTCAGTCCCTTCTTTTTGTACAGTACTTGGCTGCATTGTGAGGGCCACCCTCAATGTACTCTGAGTTTAAATAAAGGTTGATTGATTTGGAGATATGAGGTTTAGTGCTGAAAGTAGCCATATACAGTTTTCAGCCTCAAACTGCAAACTTCACCATGGTACAGTGCAGAGTGATTTAGTATAGTATAGTACAGTATAGTATAGTATAGTATAGTATAGTATAGTATAGTATAGTATAGTATAGTATAATATATTACAGTATAGTATGATGTAATGCAGTATAGTATAGTGTAGTACAGTATAGTATAGTATGATGTAATGCAGTATAGTATAGTATGATGTAATGCAGTATAGTGTAGTACAGTATAGTATAGTATGATGTAATGCAGTATAATATAGTATGATGTAATGCAGTATAGTATAGTATGATGTAATGCAGTACAGTGTAGTACAGTATAGCATAGTATGATGTAATACAGTATAGTATAGTATAGTATAGTATAGTGTAATGTAGTATAGTATAGTATCATGTAATGCAGTATAGTGTAGTACAGTATAGTATAGTATGATGTAATGCAGTATAATATAGTACGATGTAATGCAGTATAGTGTAGTACAGTATAGTATAGTATAATGTAGTATAGTATAGTATGATGTAATGCAGTACAGTGTAGTACAGTATAGCATAGTATGATGTAATACAGTATAGTATAGTATAGTATAGTATAGTGTAATGTAGTATAGTATAGTATCATGTAATGCAGTATAGTGTAGTACAGTATAGTATAGTATGATGTAATGCAGTATAATATAGTACGATGTAATGCAGTATAGTGTAGTACAGTATAGTATAGTATAATGTAGTATAGTATGATGTAATGCAGTACAGTGTAGTACAGTATAGCATAGTATGATGTAATGCAGTATAGTATAGTATAGTATAGTGTAATGCAGTATAGTATAGTATGATGTAATGCAGTATAGTGTAGTACAGTATAGTATAGTATGATGTAATGCAGTATAATATAGTACGATGTAATGCAGTATAGTGTAGTACAGTATAGTATAATATAATGTAGTATAGTATAGTATGACGTAATGCAGTACAGTGTAGTACAGTATAGTATAGTATGATGTAATGCAGTAAAGTATAGTATAGTATAATGTAATGTAGTATAGTATAGTATCATGTAATGCAGTATAGTATTGTGTAGTATAGTATAGTATAGTGTTGTACAGTGTAGTATGATGTAATGCAGTTTAGTATAGTATTGTATAGTATGATGTAATGCAGTACTGTCTATTAATCGTACTTAAGACAGTAATAAGCACTACTAAGAGTTAAGTAATGTTGGAATTAATTATCAATTAATTATAGAAATATGGACTAACAATATTTTAGATTTTAAGTAGTTTATAATTCTTATTAAATGTTTAAATTATGTCTTAATTAATCATTAAATAATTATATTAATGATGATAACAGTGTGACTCAACAATCAGGACTAATGAGCACTAATGAATAATTTACTGCAGTCTAAATAATTATAATAATGTTTAAATAATATATATATATATATTTGAAACTATTGCGAACTATTACAATCTTAACCGTAAGATTAAAATAAGGTCTATAAGTTTCATATATATTTGAAAGTACTGCAAACTTAACTCTGAGACACAAACACATGCAGGGTAAGAATACTCCAGGAGCAGATTAAACATTTTTACACTACTGCTTGTACGATAACCAGGTTCTTGACAATCTACACATTTAATCCTGCTGTCATACATGACCTTGCCCAGTCCAGCTGCCGCCACGTGTTGTATATTATAAACCACTCTTTTCCAGCATATTGCATGCAGTTCTGCTCCGTCCGCTACAACCTCAGGAATGCTAAATATAAATCAAAACATGTTTGTGGCCGTCCCCTTCTCTCTAAATAGACGTCTTTAATTAAATTCTAGATTTATTTTCACACTACAGTGACCAAACAGCTTGATGGCTGCTGGGAATACATGTGTAATGTTAAAAAGTTGGATCCAGATGCAGGCAATGTGTGGTGTGGTAAGAACTGTACAATGCAAATCACATGGATGTGGAATGTCTGGCCATGGGAGTGGTAATAAGCTTCTAACCATCTTATTCCTGTTCTTGTGTTTGGAAGCCACCTCACCGTCCATCAAGTGTTCCGTAATATGATTTATTCAACCATTCAGAGAGCACTTAACAGAAGCTGAATGTTTTCACATGTAATGTTCTTAACATGAGTTCCAGTAAGACAAACAAAATGTTAACTATTATATTTGGCTGCATGTTGTTAAAGTCTGGAAAAATCATTCAAGCTGTTTTTACAGGGCCGTTTCCCCACTGGAAGTGCAGTTGCTTAGGCCCACCAAGCCACAAAGTGGTCTGAACGAGGGGTTCATTTATTATTATGTGTAAAATTTAGCAGATGGTATATCATTTTTATGGCGTATATGGTCCATCATTGTAGAGAATAGTATTGGTCAGTAAAGTACACCTGAGTATAGTCCAGTACAGTTTAGTGTAGTATATTAGTTACATCAACTCCAGTTCTATAATAAGTAATACTGATGGATTTGTACTCCTGGATTTGTAAATAAGTACTACTTGCTACTCAGACAGTTTTGGAGGAGAATTACTTTTACTTGTATATTTACTTTATCCAAATATTTACTTGAGGATAGATTTAGGCTACTTCCACCTATTTTATAGTATAGTATAGTGCAGTATAGTATAGTATTGTACAGTACAGTATAGTATATTATTCTGTATAGTGTATAGTACATTCAGTATAGTATAGTATACTGTGGTACAATGCAGTGTGTTATAGAATAGTGTGGTATAGTACAGTATAGTAAAGTGGTATTGTGCATTTCAGGATATTATGTTACAACGCAATGCAAGAAAGTATATTATGATACAGTACAATACCGTATAGTACAGTATGGTATAGCAGACTATATTGCACTGTACTGTATAATGTAGTAGAGTATAATACAATAAAGTATGGTAAAGTGCTATTGGTTGGTGTAGGATATTATGGTACCATGCAGTGCAGTGTAGTATATTATAGTAAAGTGCAATGTGGAATAGTATAGTACAGTACAGTATGGTGCAGTATACTATAATATACTGTTCTGTATAGTATAACATAGTAGAGTATAGTACAGTACAGTATAGTAAAGTGCTATTGTGCAGTATAGGATATTGTAGTACAATGCAGTGCAGTATGTTATGGTCCAGTGCAGTGAAGTATAGTATAGTACAGAACTGTACATTATGATAAAGTGCAGCGGAGTACAGTATAGGATGGGATGGTATAACATTGTATAGGATAGGATTGTGTAAGATAAGATAGGATAGGATAGGATAGGATAGGGTAAGATAGGATAGGATCGGATAGGATCGGATAGGATCGAATAAGATAGGATAGGAAAGGAAAGGATAGGATAGGATCGCATAAGATAGGACAGGATCGGATAAGATAGGATAGGATTGGATAAGACAGGATAGGAAAGGATAGGATAGGATAGGATAGGATAGGGTAAGATAGGATAGGATAGGATAGGATAGGATAGGATAGGATCGGATAAGATAGGATAGGATAGGATAGGATAGGGTAAGATAGGATAGGATAGGATAGGATCGGATAAGATAGGATAGGATCGGATAAGATAGGATAGGATAGGATAGGGTAGGATCAGGTAAGATAGGATAGGGTAAGATAGAATAGGATAGGATAGGATAGGGTAGGAAAGCTATTCTTTACAGAGAACACAGTCCTTTACGTTGTAATACTTACTGTTTATTTACTGAATCAAGAAACATAAACAGTAAACCATATTTAAGTGTGTTTGAGGATGAGTTAATTATTTTCACTTCAGAATCAACAAAACTGCAATCTGAAAAAATGCAATATCTACCAGAAACCTCAGACACAAGGAATTATCAGTAATAAAAAGGAAACACTTATTATAATATATTTATTACATTAATAATAACTGTGTAATAACACTGTGAATGCTGCGGTGACCGTGGTGGCCCCCCTCTGCCGAGCTGGTGTTCTCTAATCTAGGTTATAGGTTTAGCTGCTGCAGTGATAACATGTGGTTTAATGCCAATAAACTTTATTCCATAGAGTGACAGCAAACAAGCAGACCACTTCAGCAGAGAAGACCACCACCGTCACTACACAGCTACATAGCTCTGCCGCGGTAGTTAAAGTTAATGAGTCCAGAAAAAATTGGTGGAACCAAACAGGTGGAACCACATTTGATTCCCTGAAGAACCTTTCAGTGCACGGTTCTTCAAAGAACCTTTATATTAAGATGTTAAGTTCTCTAAAGCGCTTTCTGCATAATGTGAATGTTCTATAGCCGTAAACGTTCTTTAGTAAAGACATAGGTTATATATAGAACCAGAAAAAATGGCTCTTCTATTGATACAAGTCACAGAACCTTGTTTTTGTTTTTAGGTACTATGTAGAGTTGGTTTTTGCTATAAACACAAGTTTAAGGCTTTTCCTAGAACCGCACATCCAGCAAAGAGCCATTAGAAGGAACCTTATATAAGAACCTTATTTTTAAGAATGTATTAAAAAAGAAAATATCCTTCTTCCTAGAACCTTCGCTTCTATCTAGCACCAACAAAACATGTCCACGATAGTTTAAAGCCATAGAAGCCCTTTTTTGGTGTCCAACACTGACATTAAGAAGGCACTCTCGATATTATGAATGCGGTTCTGGCACAGAAAGCCAAACAGAAACATGTGGTTCCATTCAGTGTGGGCTAATAGAGGCCCGGCTGTCCAAACTGATTATATAAACATGAAAAAAAGGAAAAGAAAACGAAAAGAAATGTAGAAATGTGTTAAAATTTGCCAAAAATAGAAAAATAAAAAGCCATAAAATAGAAATTACCACACGGACCAAACCAAATGTGTCCTTTCTTCCCCTTTATCCAGTGAAGATGCCCTCAGGGCAGGGCAGATGAAGGCCTGAAGCCCTTCAGCATGTTCTGGGGGTTGATGGGGGTGATTCACGATAAAGCGTCTCAGCAACGGCCCCAGATAAATGAACAAAGCCCCCGGATTCCTCCTCTGCTCCTTCACTATTCCGGTAAGGGGTGATCCGTGAATGCGTCACAGTTACAAGAAAACGTGTACACCTCCATCTCTCGCACCTTTATCTCAGTCTTTCTTCTTCTTTTGAAAACTTTCACGCAACCTCCGCATGCAGGTTCATCATGGATCCAAGAAGTAGTGCATATCAGTTTCCTGTTTCCTTCATTTTTACCTTCCAGTTCTGTCCTGGCTCGTATCCCGGTATTATTTCATGCCAGGATGGGAATGCTGAAAGAATTGTTGCTTTTGTGGGTGGTAGATATGGGAAAACATGGTATCATGAGACCTGAGGATGTTTTCACAGTGCATGACACAAGCCGCATTATTCGCTTTGGATGAACAGAGTTATATAAGCAGTGCCACGTTAACAGAATGCTAAACGCTAACATAGCTGGGCAGTATTCCATATCCATACACCAGGGTTTGTTTTTATATGCTGGGAATTTTTTGGGTATCCCAGTGTGCCGTGTTACAAGCCAGCCTGAACAGCATGCGAGGAAGTCAGTCAGCACAGTTAGCAGGTGAACCGTATGTTTCTGGTGGTGATGTGGGACTGATAGCTAATGCTCACTACTTAGCGCAAGTTGTTAGCTATCAAAGTTGCTGGTAGCTCATCATATGTCAAACTTGTAGTAGATTACGAAGCTCCTCAGATGACATGGTGATTTTTCATAAGGTGTGGCCACAAATGAATATATTGAGGCCATAATTTACTATTATGATAGCACAAATTAATATGTTGAGGTAAGGAGTTCCTTGTAGCAGTTTCTTATAACTCAGTATATTAAATTGTGGCCTCAAATTAGTAAATTATGCCCATAATATAGTAATTTGTGGCTTCAATATAGATATTTGTAACCATGGGTTTTTAATTTATGGCCTCGATATAGTAAAGTGTGGCCTCAGCATATTAATTTGTGGCCTCATGTCACGCTTCCGGGTTTCCCCGGCTCCGCCGCTCCCCGGACTCTACTACATCACCCAATGACGTCACATCCACGTGTCCCCGGTCTCCCAGTCATTCCCGCTCTAGGTCTCCCGAGTACTAGCACACCTGCCTTCGATCATCAGTCTGCATATAAGCCCCCCCCCCACACACACACACACACTCATTGTGAAGTTTTGCCAAACCCAGTTTGCAATTCTGAGCGTTCTATTCCGCTATCTCTACTCTGGTTCTGCGCCCTTCGACTTTCCGACTACCGATCTCTTCCTTATCCCTGTTGGCTTTACGTTCTCTTCTACTCTCTGGCATTTTGACCTCCGTCTGCTCTCTGACTATTCCCCCTGTCTTCCCCGTGTACTCCAAAATATGAACTTGTGGCATCAATATAGTAAACTGTGGCCTCAATAAAGTAGTTTCTGGCATCAGTGTATGAATCTGCAGCCTTAATATATTAATTTGTGGCCTCAATATACCATAGTCAATTGTGGCCTTGATATAGTAAATTGTGGCTTTAGTGTAGTAATTTGTGGCCCAGAATATCAACTTGTGGCATCGATATGGTAAATTGTGGCCTCAAGAAAGTAGTTTGTAGCATCAGTGTATTAATTTGTGGCCTCAATATACCGTAGCCAATTATG
>JAVGWN010002921.1:0-10706 GCA_034552555.1 Semaprochilodus insignis
GAATCTCTGAGGTGCAAGTTCGAGTCAAGCCTGTCCAAAGAGTTTTTCTTTATGACCAAAAAAGACCGAAAGCACATTCTATTGAAAAACACAATACATTTTGTACTGCATTCAGTAGTACCCCAAATCCCCCTGCCCAAAAAGTCAGTGTAGAAACTGCAAGTCTGTCAATAAAGAGAAATAGCAAATAAGATCCAGCAGGAAAAGAAAGGCCAACCAGGTCGTATCCTGAAGCAGTGGCATTTTTTGATGGAGGGTTGTTAAAACACAAAGGACACTGGTGACATTTGGAAACAAGAAGGTATCAGTAGCAGAAACTGAATGGGCATCTGTCGAGAAGCTCTGGTGTTACGGAGCCAGCAGGGCCCCCCTTCGCTCTCTGTACTTTGAGCCAAAGCTGCCCTGACACCGGCGTTCATGTGGTCTTTTGCCGCTTCATGTGCTTTATGTGGAGAATGAATGCTAGAATGGCTGCCGGTACCTTTGAGTCATATGTTAATACGAACGTGACTGCACTCTAACGGGAGCAGGCCAGCGTCCAAATCCGCCCAGTTTATTAGGCTTGTCAAACGTGGGGCAGTAACGCTGAGTGAAACGGGCTTATGGTGCGTGTTCAGTCACGAGAGGGAATTTTACATATGTTTTTATAGCCAAAATGGCCATGAAGTAGCTAGCAGATGCCTTGAGTAATTCAATTCAGCTAGAGGGAACCCTGACCCTAGACAAGGTGGGGGGGAAGGATGCAGTATTAATGTGCCGACACTATTTGAAAGCTGCCTGCCAACACAGAGGACCTAGCGTTAGCTATCTGGCTTCCTTCTGCATCAGCCAGCTGCTGGGCATGTGTGCTTGTTCCAGAGCAGTTGTAGTTTTTTCAAAAGTTCCTCCACCTTCCATGCTTCTGTCCATTCTTCCACTGTAAGAAGACACCTCAATGCTGTAGGTTGTGAAGAATGTGAAGCTGTCAAGAAGCTCCTCACTGAGAAAAGGAGATACTATTAAGGTAAAACTAGAAAAGTGCATCACCTGAAGAAACTGCAGAGTAACTGTGCAGCTTAAACTTGCTGCTAGCTGGCTGCTAAGGTGTTGCTAAAAATGAATGGGTGTCTATGGGAGGAACGAGGGATAAATAAACAACAGATAGAGGAGTGTGGTTTAATATGTCTGTGGATTAGTGTTTGGGGATCTGCACTGAGTGAGTACATGCAGTTTGGTGGCTGTAGGCTAAAGGAGACAGTAGGGTTTCAATGGGGGTGAAAATGAACGGGACTCTAGAGGAGGAACGAGTAGTAGATGGAAAAAAGACAAGCAGACGAGTGTGGGTCAGACCAACATTGAATACGCGCTCGGGGGTCTGCTCTGAGATGAAATGGTGTCTGTCGGTCGAGCAGAAGTACAGTAGATGGGTGTGTACTTTTCCACCCCATTCATTCTTAATGGGGGGAAAAAATCTGAATTTAACAAAGTTTTTCCGAAATCCATAAGTCGGATCAAAAAGTTCCATACAAGCGCACAATTCCCAATCAGACCGAACACTCTGGAGTTGGAATGAGGGTAGATATATATGTAATTTGATTCTGTCCATCATGTTTTTGTACCTGCTTTATCTGCCAATAAAATATACAAATGATATTAAAAAAATTAAGCTAACACACAATCTCAAAATGACAATTCTAGAATTTATCATCTAGACATAAGATAATGTTACCTGTCTAGATATCGTCGTCATCATCATCATCATCATCATCATCATTTTTTGCATTGTATTTGTGTCAGAAACAAAGAACTCGGAATGACGTGAGCAGAGCTAAAAGTCGATTTGGTTTTATTACACAATCGAGCAGTCCAACAAAGCAGCAACACACGAATCAACACGAAGGGCGAGGCAAAAAACGAAGTCACAGACAGGCAAAGGTCAGAACCAGGATAAACAAGCAGCGAGGGTAACCAAGTTAGAAGGGCTAGGCGAGAGGAAGAATCAAAGAACGAAAATGGAGGTCGAAAGCCAGAGAGTAACAGCAGACAAAGCCAGTAAGGGAATAGCAAAAGGGGTAGTCAGGGACACAGAAGATCGAAACCAGGATAGAAAACACTAACAGAGAAACGCTCAGAAATGCTAACAACGTACGGCAAAACTTCACAATGAGGAAGTGACAGTAAGCGGTTTATATACCGGAATTAAGTGGGTTCAGCTGTGGTTAAAATGCCGGCGACAGGGAACAGAGCGGATTGGACGGTTGGGGACATGTGGGTGTTACGTCAACGAGCGATGCCCTCTGGGAAGTTGAGTCCGGGGAAGCACAGGAGGTGGGAAGACCTGAAGCGTGACAATTTGCTTGAGGAACATTTCGGCAGAAAAAAAAAAAAAAAAAAAAAATGTTGCTTTTATAACAACACTAATAATAATAATAATGATATGATATTAATATATTACAGTATCCACAGAGTTCCCTACACAGGACCCTCCAGTCTCTTTATGTGTATATATTTGTGCATTTTGTATATACAGTTTTTAATATATACTTAATATATTTTATGGATTTTATTTAGTAGTAGTATTTCAATGCATGGATGTCCAGACATGTGCATATGACAAATAAGCTTGCAACTTGAAACCTCACAGGCGTAGCGCAATCCATACACGCGGTTTGCAAGAACAGCTCCAGCCTTAGTAAACTGAAACTCACCTTCAGACACACTGCGAGATCACACTGGGGCTGCATCCCATCACATTCTCATATACCCACATCTGTCCAAATAAAGTGCAGGCTCATATAAAGGTTATAACCTTGTTTTTCTAACTGCACTCCGGCTGCCATATGCAGTGGCGGAACATTCCCGCTCCCGCTTTCATGCATCCAAGCATCATCAAAGTCTAGTGCACTCGGTGCTTTGCGCAGATCGTAGCTTCCCTGAAATATTTATTTTCCTGTTGATTTAATGCCAGTTCCAGCACCTCTGTCTTCGGTCTAAGCACCACTTTCACTGAGACGAAGAACAATTCCTATTTGGTTGACACATTTCTACGTGAGAGAGGTGCCAAACGAGCAGAAGTGCTGAAAACCTCTGTGTCACACTCGGCGTTAGTGCTAACAAAGCAATCTTTCCTCACATTTCAGGAGGGCTGGGGCGAAGCATCATTGCTCTAGTGAAGCGTGTATATGAAAGACTATTTATGAAGGCCAAACAGACGCGGCAAAAGAGAGAGAAGAATGAAACGAGGAAATAACAGAGCCCTAGACTTCTAGAACCTCTCTTTTTCTCCGCTTGAGCATCTTTATCGAGCCGGCATCAGAAGAAGCACCCTGCTGTTCTGGGGCCAAACACCTACGGACCTACTTAACGAGCCCTGAGCAACCTTTTTCTCATCTAGGCACTCAAATCCCTGCACTATGAGCTAATCACCTCCAAAGAGAGAGAAATAAGGGGTTATTTCGACCACAGAAGTCTACAGTTATCATTGTCATTCAGTTAGCATTACAGGTGCAACAGACTGCACAGAAATTGCTCCCTGCTGTCCACATAGAAGGTACGTGGTCAGGGTGAAAATAGCCCAGATGCAATTTACCATGCTCATTTACACCCTACGATTTGGTCCTGGAACGAAACGAGCTGTTTGCCTTGTTTTGGTGAGCTCATGAATAATTCGATGAGCTCTGTTCCGATTGGCTGGTTTACAGCGAGACCCCACGATGATCACACAGAAGCAACATGTGGAAAGGGACTACATAAAATGAGCCTCCATGTCAATAAGCTCCGCCCTCATACTATGTAGCTTGCATTGCTAATGTCAGTCAAGTCAAATCTAATTGATTTATATACAACTGATGGTACGATTGACATATGGTCAATCCCCTTGGTAGAAACCTTGTGCTAACTCACGCTTGGCTTTGACTTTAGCGTCCCCTGGTGGTGCACTTCCTCCTCTTGGGTTCGGAGCTACTGAGCAGCGTTCTGAGCAGCACATGGAGAATCGTGCAGGCATCAGTTGACATCCAGTCCTTCTTTCACCTCGTTCAGGCATTATCTGTGAGTGGCTTGTTTAGAGGACCTAATTGTACGCTGTTTGTGCTTTATTTATAAAGTCATGCTAGTCAGGCTACGCTAGCTGCCCTGTTCCAGTGTTTACAATCCTCAGCCGGAATGTAATATGTTGTAACAACCTCATATCCAATCTAGCTGTTATTATCTCCGTTGTACATCTGAGTTACGCATTTATATGCACATTGATATTGATTACTGGAAGCCATACTTCCTTTTTTCTGTTTTCCCAGTTTTACACCACTTCCATTAAAAACACTTAAAGGCACTAGGGATGCACCGATCCAGCTTTTCCAGTTCCCGATACCAGCACCGATACATAAACTTTGCATATCTGTCGATACCCGATACCGATCCGATACCATTTTTGAATGAATAAACCGTATACTTCACCATGTTGGAGCGACGTACGGCACCAGGATTGACCTAATCACTGCTTTACTAAGCTTACTCAAACAGCTTGCTCTCCGGCTCGCTCCATGTTGTTGTTCCTGTTCGTAAGTCAAGTCTACTGTAAGGTCTCGGGTTCCTGCAGATCCACCTCCGGCCACTCGGGGGAGACAAAGGGCAACCATTGAGCAATCAAGCGGCAAACGCTAACACCTGCAGCTCATGCTACTTAAGTGTGAGAGTGCCGGCCCTTGGTTGCTCAGTCTTGAGTTCACGGTGCCACCTGCACATGTCTCTTGGGACTAGCTGGTAGAAGGTTTGAGCCTCTCAAGGCTGTTGCTTCTCCCCCTCTTCCGAGCGCACTCGCGCTGCTGAAGTAACGCGAAAAATTCTGGTCGGACGTTAGGAGGGTTTCATTGTGAGCTTCCTTTTCGTTTGAGGAAATCATGTTGTTTTGCTCCGTTGAGCATGCCAGTTTTTCCTCCTGGCAGCCTTGGTTTGTTTTTCCTCTGCACATTGAGTCTACTCTGCTGGAGAACTGTTAGCTCACTCGTAGCGTGCTGGTCTGTGATCACAGCGACCACGGTTCGAGCCTGGGTGTGGTGCGACAGGTCATCCACAGGCACCCCGCAAACATGCTATTGACTGCATAACACACATTGCAAATTAGACTGGGGATCGGCCTAATTATCCGATATCCGATCCAGCTGATATAACTCATATCGAAGCCGATATCGCATCGGTGCATCCCTAAAAGGCACCACATGGCCACTTTTTGGAAGAGTGTTTAGCTGTGTATGCAAACGCATAGGAAAGGCAGAACAAACCTTCAGGATATAGATATGGATACAACTGGAAGGTTTGGTGTATGTAAGATCTACTGAAGTGGAGATTTCTGGGTTTAGAGTTTTGAGAAAAGGGCCTTTAGAGATACATGTTATAAAATTTCATACATTTGTATTGGAAACCACTATTTACAGACATCACATCCAACCATATCCCTAGCAACAAGAATATAGAACTCTAATAAGGCAATGAGTTCTACATAGAACCAGTTCATGCTTAAATGGTTCTTTGCGAGGTGAAATCATTCGTCATATTGATAAAGAACGTCTTTTATATGGTTGCATACAGAAACACATTGAAAATGGTTCTACAGCTCTGGAAAAATTTAAGAGACCGCCTCAAAATGATGCGTTTCTCTAGTTGTACAGTTTCTGGGTTTGTGTTGGACCAAAATGAGCAGTTCTGTTTGATTCTGTACACTACTGGAAACACGTCTCCCAAATTCCAGATCAAATATTGTATTTTAGATCTGTTTATTTAGAAAATCACTAATGACGCCTCCAGAAGCCTGTTTTTTGAACCATGCCCGCTGTGCATTTCACCCCAGCCACCGCTCGCCAGTCTTTCTGTAGGTCACTCGAGGTCATCTTACGGTGGTTAAGTGACATTGGAATGAGGTGGCGCTCATCACGATCAGTAGAGAGTGGTTTTGGCCCTCTGCCAGTCTGTAGCTGTGTTGTCCTGTGTGTTTGCTGCTTGACCTTGTTCTTATGAACCAGACACTCACTGTATCTGCCAGTAAAGCTAGAACCCAACCTTCTGTTCCTCACTAAGAACCTGCTGTACATGTGGAGATGCTGATTTAAGAAGAAACTGGAGTGGACTCTTATTTATTTCCAGAGCTGTACATAGCCCTACAAAGCATTCGGGAAGGGAGCATTTAAGAAGGAACTGGTTCGATATAGATCTCATGGCTATACGCTTGAAGAACCATCTGTGTACCGTAACAGCTACTACCCAAACTCTCGAGCTACTATCAACTCTCGAGCAGATGACTTGCATTTTGTACCTTACAGCACAAATACAATTTGGCTGGAGATGTTTTAGAAGACCTTTCAGCTACACATTTGCTTCACTGAATGGACCATGAGGTGTAAAACTGAAGTAGTCCTTGGGAAAACCAAAGGGAGCTTGTGAATGGAATTAATGAAGCTTTGAACCTACAGATTTATAGCACCATTGATGACATAACCCCGTTTCTTCTGAGCCATTAAAAGGTCATTTCATTGTTACTGCCATGGACTAGTAAGCCGTTTCTAGAGCTAGCCAGTCTCTTCCCATTCCAGGCAGTGAGGAGAAGAACGGTATGAAGAATGCTGCAAAAAAGGTTTTAAGGCTTCTGAGAATCTCGTCTGAGTTTACATCTCTGATTTACACCCTGAAATGTCTGAGAGAACACGGAGTCCTTGGAAAGAATTCCGAAATATGATTTCCTTGTAAGAACACTACAAAGCTGGATTCAATTTAAGACCGATCAGGGGGTTGTGGAAGTAACTGGCAGCTGAATGATGGTCGAATTCACAAAAAATACATTGTGCATCCATCACAAATGAAGACGTTTCATTTTGAAGTTTATGGCTATCCTCCAACGAAGGCTTCAATTGTCTTTTCACATTCTGTACCATATTATACAGTCTCTTCCAGAACCAGAAATGAAACACTGCAAGTATCCATCATCTGCAGGCTGGTTCGATTCAGATTTGGTTCTGTGGTCACTACTGATGAAAGCACTCATTGTCAAAAGAACAGCTGCACTCAGAAGGAAGTGTGGGACTGCAGTGCTATTGGGAAGGAAGATAAAGGTTACCAAGAACAGTAAATGATGATACATTTAGACTGATATGATCAATATTTATTGAGCTATTGATCTCAGTATGGCGTCGGACCACCATGTTTGCTAACGCGACATGCCAGACGTCTCGGCATGGAGTTGTAAAGTTTCCTAATGGTGTCCTGTGATAACCCATCCCATCCATAATCCATATCCTGCCGGATATCAGTTGTGATTGGTTGTCTGTCAGTGTTCACCATACTGGCTCTTGCTGCATGGAAAGCCAGGGAATACACTGCTGATCCGTTACATGTGCTGAGGCGCATATTGCATAGAAGTCATCAACTCTCTGCTGACTCAGTAAGTTCCAAACATCAGCACATAGAGTGTGCACCAGGAGCTTCTTGGATTTCCATGCAAGTCTTACACCACCACGCACAATGCGAAGCTTCGGATGGGTGGAAATGTGTTCTGTGGAGTGACAGATCACCTTCTCTATCTGTCTGATGGACGAGCCTGGGTTTGGTGATTGCCAGGAGAATACCTGACTGCACTGTGTTGACTGTAAAGTTTGGTGGAGGAGGGATAATGATGCTATGGGGTTCTTCTCCAGGGTTGGGTCTAGAGCCTCTTAGTTCCTGTGAGATTAGATCTTAATGCTTCAGCATTCCAAACTGTGGGAACAGTCTGAGGAAGGTGCTTTCCTGTTCCAGCACGACTGTGCCCCAGTGCCCAAAACTGCAATAGAGGGATTGACTCCATGTTAATACTTATGGATGTAGATTGTAACATGATAAGTGTCCCAATACTTTTGTCCATTAATTAAATATAATGTCTTACTTTTTCCAGTGAACAGGGTAAACTTCAAAGGGGATCTACTATGCTTTTTCTGTTTTGCCATTTCCTGTAGCGCGCTGCCTAGCTTGTTGTACATGTAAATGGTCCGCAAAGTCATTTCAAGCTATTTCAAGTCACTTTCAAGTCATTTTCAGAGAGGTCAGAAGTTCGGTGTTGAACGGGCTACTGTTTTATCATCTTCATTCATTCAAACTTCAATATCATCCGACATGTTTTGTGACATGATATACTGAACTATCAATACCTCGCAGCACTCCTAGAAGGACAACAGCATTCGAAATAATGATATGCCCCGTTTCTTGTCACTGGCGAAGACTTATAGACGTTTTCCTTGCACGCCATAGCCCTCACGGCAACGTTACCCCACTTGAACATCGGTCTCGGCTTCTTATTCAATCGCTCTGTTTTATTTCTCAACCTCGTATTGAGCTAACAGTCGTTCATGATGAGTAAGCCCGCCTAACTTTCCTCCTTCTCATACCTTTTAAACACCTTACACGCTCCTGATTTGCACAGATATTCGGTGGCCTCGAGCCAGCCGAGCAAATCTATCGCACTCTCCTATACCTTTAGACACGGGAAAGCATTTCTATATGAGCATCATGATTCATCTGAGAATGCTGCCAAGCCTCCTACGCGATGCATTTACTAATATCTTCAGTCCCATCACTGCTGCCAATAAAACACGTCCATTTAACCACTGGTACAGATGCAGGTCATACGGAGGTGGGAACAGCTGAAGTATTAGCACAATTCATCAAAACTAAACCGAGGCAAACAGCTTGATCATAATCACAAGGTGCCCAGTGTGTTCTGGTGGGGTTTTCCACTCGTACACATGTAATTTACACTTTATATTCCCACTGATGGGGTGACTGATTCCGATTATGGCCGTGCACACATACAGTGCATTGATCTTTAGAGGAGAACGGAGGCATACGTGCTGCTAACGAGCTATTTCTTTTGGAGCTAGATGACGGACTGCAATAATAAATGGATTAATCAATGGAGCACATCCTGTGAGGACACAAGTCACAAGGTTAAAATCAATGGGGTGGATTTACTCACATTGGGCACCATCGCAAATCCTATAGTGGCTTGCAGGAATTCCTACATACAGGCATATGCAAACGTGATTACACACATCGGCAAAAGTATAGCTGCATCCAGAAGGAGGTGTGGGATTGCAGTGCTGTTGGGGAGGAAGATAAAGGTTACCAGGAACAATAAATGATGATACATTTAGACTGATATGGGCAATATTTATTGAGCTACACATACAGGAGTAGTGTCTCTCAGTATGGTGTCGGGCCGCCATGTTTGCTAACGCAGCACGCCAGATGTCTCAACATGGAGTTGTAGAGGTTCCTAATGGTGTCCTGTGATAATCCATCCCATGCAGCTTGAATATTCCCACACAGTTCCTGCAGATGGTGCGGTGGGAGTGGAGATGGAGTGACAACAGGCCTTCTGGACGTGTGACACGTGACAACAAACCGCTCATCTTGGTGCTGACCACGGTGCCTCCACACACGGATTCGTTGGTCGTCTCCACCAAGATAAAAGCAGGACTCGCCGATGACCCGCTGCCATTCTGACTCACTCCATGACAGTCTGACACGACACCATTTCAGTCTTTGGAAACGTTGATGTGGTGTTAAGGGCAGTCGTCGTAACGGTCTGCGTGCATGTAGTTCTGTGTCGTACAGTCGTCTGCCAACTCTCTAACAGGGAGTTGTAAGCAAAGTCGTAATCTGATGCCAAGCACGATCAATGATGGTGAACCAACTTTCACCAGCAATAAATAAATAAATAAATAAATAAATAAATAAATAAATAAATACTGTGATGATGGTACAGAGCTCAACACTGCAATAGGGTTACCACATAACTCCGGTTTAAGAACTCAACTTAGGTGGAGCTTCATGTGTCAGAGGAGGCATGTGCAATAGCAATAGAACTGAAACCAAAACCAACCTCAGAAAATGAAGACTGTATTACTGCATGCCCACACAACAGCAGCCTTTCTTCCATTCCCCATAGCGGGTTTGGCAATGGTAGTAAGGCCATCCTGAATCTCTTCTTCCCTGGCTATTATTTATCCAGGAGCTTTTTTTATCTCTCTGTATTCTTCCCCGCAATTTACTATGCAGCTGAATAACTTTCATTTATTATTTAAAAAATAAAAAATAAAAAAACAGAGGCATGAATCGCTCATTGGCCTTCTTAATGAGGTCCAAGGACTAATTGCTGTTTGGAGAGCTGCCAGCGTGTAGTGGGAGCTGGATTCTTTGGTGGAAGCATTTGAAAGTAAGCCTGGCCTATACTGGCCTACTTCTAGCTCCTCTCTAGTGAAGGCATTACAGTAACAGACGTTTCTAATGCGTCATATATGTATAAACAAATACGCTACAGGCTAAAAATTTGGGAACGGCACCAACTAAAACAGCAGTTCTCTAAATATCTGCAACAAGAGTCCAAGTAACAGATTCTTCATTCAGTTTAACTGAAGCTCTAAACAGCTGATTCCCTCCATCCAGTTCAGTTAATGAAGGTTCATCTACTCACTCAGATGTGGTGTTTTTGCTGGCCAGACAATCAGACATGGGCTGGTGTAATGTGTTAGTGTACTGTAAGTAGCATGTTGGTGTACAGTAACTCAGTAAGTGTGATGTGTTAGTGTACTGTAAGTAGCGTGTTGGTGTACAGTAACTCGGTAAGTGTAATGTGTTAGTGTACTGTAAGTAGCGTGTTGGTGTACAGTAACTCAGTAAGTGTAATGTGTTAGTGTACTGTAAGT
>JAVGWN010002922.1:0-10704 GCA_034552555.1 Semaprochilodus insignis
GAATCCGGGTACAGCCCTAGCCTTAACGTTAGTTAGTCAGTACTTAATGTAAAGTGTTACTGCAGGATCCATATAGGAACAGGTTTAACTGGAAGTGAAGTGTTCAGATGATCTGCTTTTAACCGGTAGCGTTGCTTGAACCGACTGTTATCCCAAGCCTATAGAGAGCCTGCTCTCTCCTGAAGTACTTTAGGAATGAAGAAGCAACAGGTTAAGCTTCCTTGTCTTTCCCTTTCACAGTTTTGCCTGTGCAGTGTGGGAAGGTTGCCATCGTTACAGGGGGAGCGAGAGGCCTGGGCTATGAGGTAGCGAGGCAGCTGACCGCCCTGGGGATGCACGTTATCATAGGTACAGTTAACGCCCAGCACTCACACATACAAGCATGCAGCTCACGTTTCATGACGTTTGCACACGGCTATCCCCTTCGCTTTGTGTTCCTGCAGAATGATGAATCTGAGTATGTGTTATGTAGCTCAGCCCCGGGGGTCCTCTCTCATTACTGCAGCGCAAGAGTGAGCATGCACGGGCCGCAGCGAAGATGAAATGATGGAATCTGATGCGAATAATGATTCACGGCTTCAGACGAACGCTAGCCGCACGGTTCTGTACACACGCGATGGCTGCGGCCACTGGCGACAAAAAGGGGTGGGCTCCAGGGGGCGCTGCAGTTGATGCTGAAATCCCTAGAAAACACTTTTCTCTGAATAGAAGCTTCATATTTTCTTCTCATACGCCGTCAGTATACATACATATCAGATGAATTCTGTATTAATATGAAAGGTGTTTAAACATACTGGTCAGATTACAAGCGAACACGTCCTCTACGGAGAACACAGCTCTACGAAAGGTGCAAAATTACTGTTTAGTTGATCGGAATATTGGGAATATTAGGAAAAATAGAAAACCTTTCACTTCAAGTTTAACCCATCACATAATTTTGCGTTAAGATTGGGAAGGGAATTTGAAAGGGAATTACGTAATAATCTGCATAATTCAGTGACTGAGATGTAAACAAAGGCATTCAGATTGGTTTGGAATGCTTCCTTGTAGAGAAGCCGTCTTTCCAGTGGTGGTGATGGGAACCAGGGGGTCATGATGTCTACAACACAAATACAGCCATTTCATTTAATATCCCCAACAGCCAGCAGACCAACACTTGTCTTCTGAGTTTTATGTGTAATGCTGATGATGGTAAGATAGTGGGAATAGTGGTTTTACAAGAGCAAAAAAAATTACATTTCAGAAAACAAAATTACAAAATTAAAAACAAGTTTACAAGAGCAAAAAAAAATTACATTTCTGAAAACTAAATTACAAAAGCAAAAACAAGTTTACAAGAGCAAAAAAAATTACATTTCAGAAAACAAAATTGCAAAAGTAAAAACAAGTTTACAAGACGTGAAACATTTTCACCAGTACCGAAACACTTTCACAAACTGCCAATTCTGACGGAAGATAGTGGGAATAGTGGTTTTCTTTGGGGTCACCATTAGAAAAGCTTCAAAAGCTTCATTTTAGGCCAAAACCTTCATATTGTAAACAGTGTCTCAGACATTGGGAAGTAGGGCTTTGACGGTATTCATTTTTTGTCAGAGGTGATGAAGGAACATAACTGCGGCCCTATCAAGCCCACCCTACATCATCCCCCACCAATTCCCCCAAACATTCCAGACTATTCTTTGTAATGAAGCTACAGACACCCGCCCTGGTGCACGAGCCCCTCGCTGGCGTATAGACAGATCACACTCACGGTTGTTTTGGTTGTTTCTGTGTATACAAAATGGCTGATCATTGGCAGACGGCTGCACCACGCAGGACTACATGCAGACAGACCGTTATGATGACTGTCCTTAACACCACGTCACCGTCACCAAAGACTGCAGTGGTGTTGTGCCAGACTGTCATGAAGACAGAACGGCAGCGGGTCATCTTCAGTGAAGAGTCCCGCTTTTGTCTTGGTGGAGACGACCAACGAATCCGTGTGTGGAGGCACCGTGGTCAGAACCAAGATGAACGGTTTGTTGTCAGACGTCACACGTCCAGAAGGTCTGGTGTCCCTCCACCTCCACCCCTACCGCACCATCTGCAGGAACTGTGTGAGGATATTCAAGCTGCATGGGATGAATTATCACACGACACCATTAGGAACCTCTACAGCTCCATCCTGAGACGTCTGGCGTGTTGGGTTAGCAAACATGGTGGCCCAACGCCATACTGAGAGACAGACTTCTGTATGTGTGGCTCAATAAACATTGGGCAGGCGGTGGTCTGAGGTGCCGAGAATGCGGCATTTTGTGCGTCACATACTCAGTCTTAACACCACAACATTCCCGGTCCAGCAACATCCAAACATTCCAAACTATTCTTTTTAATGGAGGTACACACAGTGTTAGAGTAGTTTACTGCAGTATAATGAAATAAAGGTGTTGGCTGTTGGTGCTGTTCTCAGGGGGACCGTAAGCCTTTTGGCCCATAACAGTCTGGAGCAGTAAGATGCTGGCACCATGGTGGTAGATGACGCCACAGTCAGTCGTTCAGATAAACAGATCTCAGCTAGCGTGACAGTCCAGTCTTCTTCAGCTCACTAACAGACAACATAAAACCAGGTGAGTTAATAATGACGATAATCAGCTCCACACTGCGGTCGGCACCACATAACCGTTACATGGAATAACCGTCTCTGAAGCTTTTAATGGTGGACGTCTGTTTCCTGTAATCACTATTAAGAACCATTTTGACTTAGTAAGTTCCTCTACAACGACAGATTCCACGTCAGACCACTCTGAACAACCTTGTTTATATCTGAGTGATTCGTTTCAGTTAATGCAGCAACTAAACGATTCCTTTACGTCTAAACTGGCCGATCATACCAAGCTCATACCATGTGGGCTACAGCCGTTTCTGTTTCCGGTTTCAGTCACTTCTGTTAATTAAGCCTGCCGTCGAGCCTAAGCTGAACGGGTGCCTAGTCTTGATTTAAGGAAGGCGCTATGGCAGTGCGAAATGTCTCCCCTATTGTGCTGGTAACATGTAGTCTTTCCATAAAACCAGAGGAACGTGTGTGATGAGGAAGCAGGTTGTCTCAATTATTTACTTTATTACCACAGACGGTTTGAATTTCCTGCGTGTCGTGAGAAAACCTGCGCGTCTCTGTGTTTGGGTTACGTAAATTGCAGCATAAATAGAAAGCTGACTCTCCACGTTATGGCCTCCAGGCGATCTCCAGCTCTGCTGGAATATCAGCTCTCAGACAGGTTTTCACACACGCGCTAAGTCTGGCCTTACATTAAAGACACCAACTCTAAACCCCTCAGACAGGCTTTCTACACAGTCTTAGACTAACGACGACTTCAGCTGACTCCACAGGCAGCGTGCTGTAGTGCACAACTTAATATATATAAACATAGAATTGTATATATATATTACTGGCTACTATATTACAAANCACTCGCCGGCCGCTTTATTAGAAACACCTACCTTGTGCTTCCACTCACTGGCCACTGTATTTAAACTCCTTCCACTGCTAGTTTGAGAGCGCACTGATTGCAGCTCTGTGGTTAGAAACCGACCACTGATTTCCGTTTGAATCATGGATGAATTATGATTGTGATGAATTCTGAAATGTTCTAAAATGTTGTGTTGCTGTTGCTCTTATAGTTCTTCCAAACGTCCCAGTGTAGTTTGTATCTGACAGAAAGCTTTATGGCCAGGAACAGTGTTCTCCATACTGATTTCCTCCTCCTCATGTGTGGGATAATTAATAGGATTAGTTAATTAGGTTATATATTTAATTCCCAGATGCCAAAAATATTACTAGGCAAATTACCGCCTTTGGCTGTTGATGCTCTTCCTGTAGCTCTCTGATTAGAAGCTCCAGACTGTCTTTTTGGGTCTAGTCCAAGTGAGGCGAAGCTTTAAAGGAGTGTTCAGACCAAACTTTAAAAAATGAACCGTCGCTGTACTTGCCTTACTGCGCTGCCTCAGAGTGAGGTTTCCAGCGTAAAGACTAACGGTATGCGTCCCACTGCACTTTCTTTCAACACATTCTGCCATGCCGGATCTCTCTGCTCGCATGTCTGTGACGTTTCTGTATGTAAAATTAGACGTCAGTGTTAATAAACAGTACAAAGCGCTTGGCATACTTGTTCGTGACAGTTGCACAAAGATAAATTTGCGTTGCAGGCTTACAAGCCTGAATAAGCTCACCCGACAAAAAATGAATCACCTTGCGTGTTTATGGTGATAGTAACTTCAGGCTCCTGGAGATGGCACTGCAAGAGGATGATGGGTCTATAAATCCCTGCGGGGTGTGAGTGACGGGATCCATAGATCGAGAAGAGGTGGTACTGTGCAGTGAATGTCTCGTTCCATGTGTGGAAAATGGAAAATGCTGTTCGCCCAATGCATAGCGTTTTTGTCCGCGGTGTTCGCTAACATGTAGCGTTTTTGTCCACGGTGTTCGCTAACATATAGCGTTTTTGTCCACGGTGTTCGCCCAATGCATAGTGTTTTTGTCCACGGTGTTCGCCCAGTGCATAGCGTTTTTGTCCACGGTGTTCGCTAACATGTAGCGTTTTTGTCCACGGTGTTCGCTAACATATAGCGTTTTTGTCCACGGTGTTCACCCAATGCATAGCGTTTTTGTCCGTGGTGTTCGCCCAATGCATAGTGTTTTTGTCCGTGGTGTTCGCCCAACACATAGTGTTTTTGTCCACGGTGTTCGCCCAATGCATAGCGTTTTTGTCTGCGGTGTTCGCTAACATATAGCGTTTTTGTCTACGGTGTTCGCCCAACACATAGCGTTTTTGTTCGTGGTGTTCGCCCAACACATAGTGTTTTTGTCCGTGGTGTTCGCCCAACACATAGTGTTTTTGTCCGTGGTGTTCGCCCAACACATAGTGTTTTTGTCCACGGTTTACACCCAACACATACCGTAATTTGTCCACGGTGTTCGCTAACATAAAGCGTTTTTGTCTGCGGTGTTCGCCCAACACATAGTGTTTGTGTCTGCGGTGTTCGCCCAACACATAGTGTTTGTGTCCGCGGTGTTCGCCCAACACATAGTGTTTGTGTCCGCGGTGTTCGCCCAACACATAGTGTTTGTGTCCGTGGTGTTCGCCCAGCTGTCGTGTGTAAGCGAAGCCTTTTGCGCTTCGCCTGTGGGTGTTTGTTTTCTCCACAATTACATCATCCTGTTTGCCGAAGCCAGGCATATGTCCTCACTGCAGGAAGTATTCTGAGGCCTTAATACTACAGCTTTAACACATGCTACAGCTATAATTGATTTTGAGGTTCTGATTGGTGAGGCTGTCCTGAGTCTCTAAATTGGAAATCCGAGTTTGGGGGCGTTCTCATTGAAACTTCCTACTGGGAACTTCCGACTTCCTAGTTCCAATGGAATGCACCGGGTTTGTATTTGTGCATTGCTTGTGGGCCGTTTTAGTGAGAGAGCAAATCATGTAAAGGATATTAAACTGTGAATTCGGTTGAACAGGTGAGGCTGATGGCAGAACATGACTTGACAGAACATGACACACAACATGTATGATGATAGCCTTAAGCTAGAGTACCTGTTTGATCCTTTTCACCTACGGAGAACTTGTCAAATTGTCTGCTAAATGAAGCGTTTTAATTGGCCCAGTTGTCAGTGTGAACTCATTATTAACTTGACTTGAACTTGGCTTTGATTTTCATTCCACCTTAACACTCCATCTTTAAGCCATTTCAGACTCATCAGTAGGGCAGTGTTCAGACCTTCCATTTCTCCCTTTTCTGTCATTGTGTAGAGCTGTTGGGGTTAGCTGACAACCATCTCACCTCGCTCTCCATCTTTTCTCCACAGCCTCGCATAATGAAAAGCAGGGATTGGCTGCTGTGAAGAGGCTTCGCCAGGAGAGGAGCGAGGCTCAAGGTGGGTTGCTGTATGTTCTGTTTTTTTCTCTCCCTCAAACCCCTCTATCAATCCATGTAATCGTCAGTCCACGCACGTCCAGTGGCGAAGACGAATGCTTGTTGCCGAACATCATGATTGCCTCTTATTCGGCGGCCCTCCAGAGATGGGATGGACGAAGGAGCTTTAGAAGAGCGATTTAAAGCCCTCTGGAGGGTGAATGGTGAAACAGGGCTGATGGAGCTTATCGATATTCCTGTTTTTTTTATCTGGTCTGAATTGTAGCCGCTGTGGAGGCCTGATTGGGAGTCTGTCATAGCTTCTCGGATGGATTTATGTCGGTGGAGGTGGTAAATTTTTGAGTGCTGGGTAGACCTGGTTGTGAAGATCAGGCAGGCGTAAAGAAATAGTTTGGTAGCTCCAGATCCATAGCCATTGCTTAGTTTAGGGATGCACTGAAATTTGGGCCATTTCAGTACATTTTTGGTTGAAAAGGTTAAAAACAAAAACACCACTTACGGTTTTGGAAGGAGAAAAAGAGACTTAACACGTCACTGAGAATGAAAATAAGAAATAGTGATTAACAGCAGACAGCACAGACGCATTCAAACATTTTGAGCAGCAGGTAATCAACGGTGAGTATATCTGCCACGTTCAACTGTTTCACGGTTTCTACGAGGAACATTAGACAAGCAGTATAGTCTCTGTTCACGTGGAGTATCAATAATTTACATTTACAGCATTTAGCTGACGCTCTTATCCAGAACTTCATATTACAGGTACACGAATGTAGTGTTAGGAGTCTTGCCCAAGGACTATTATTGGTGTTGCACAGCATAGTAACCCAGGCCGGGAATCGAACCCCCATCTCCCAGATGGTGTGGTAGCTCCCTGGTGGATAGTGGGCTTATCCACTGAGCCACACCAACCACACCATCAAGAAGAGATACAACACCCAGCTACTTCTCCACTAAAAGCCTGATATCACTTCGTCATTTCATTATGCTTGATATGCAGAATACAGTAAAACAGCAGAAGCAGAAAGTCACAGCCTGCATGCCACCTTTGTCTGTAGAAACTCCTTTTATGACATTATGAAAAAATTCACAAACGACAGCAAAGTACAGTGTACAAAGAGAAATGGAATTCATTGACTTGGACAATTAATAATTTACAATGGATGTTGGATTTAATGGCATATACCGCAGCCTACATACTGTATTATGTATGAAAAATGTATGATTTTATGGTCAGGTTTTTTTTTTCAGACTAGCATTTTCAGACTAGCGTGTCCTGAATTGCAGTGTCTGTTCCAGCCAAGGATTTTCATTTCGAAACATCATTACTTACGTTACAAACCTCAGTTCAGAAACGTTGGGACAGTACGTGAAATTCAGATGCTAATATATAAGACATGTAAACCCACTTTAACCCAAAAACAGTACAAACAAAAGTTGTATCATTGTGAAGTTGCATGTTCCAACAACATGTTCTAGAAATTGCAGAAAACTGTACAATAGAAAGTAGGCTCTAGAACCCCGTTGGGCCATCTCAGGCCTGGATACGGGTTCCGTATGGTATCCTGACGCACATCTTCCCACAGAGGTTGGGCCTGTAGATCCTGCACACTCGTAGGCTGCCAAAGCTGGCGTCCCAGCTGGTCCCATAAATGCTTGATTAGCGATAAATCGGTAAAGCCTTGCCCTGTGTGGGTGAGCATTATCCTGCTGAGAAATGCCAGTCGGGATCCCTGCCATGAGAGGCAACACATGTGGCCGGAGGATGTCCTGCTCATGTTGCTAAACTGTTAGTCTCCCTCCCAGCCAAGCTAATGCTAACCGGCTTTTCTATCCGAGCTAGCTTAGCTAGCTTTGTTTACACCCAAGTACTGGTTCAATTTGACCAACCAGTGCTCTGCTGTCACAAGTACCGACAATAGAAACTTACATCAGAGAGAGCGAAGTTGACTGATTTGTGTTTTGCTGTAAAAGAAATCCAAAATCTAGCCTGTTTTGCTAACCTGTTTTAGCTGAGGTGTTAGCCTGCTGGGCTAAACTGACGGGAGTGTATGGTGCATCCCAACACAGTACAGTCACCACAGGAGATTGAAAAAGGACCTGTAAATGGTCTTACAAGTCCGCACCAGCATGGTATGACACAGTACGGTCCAGTGAACCATTTGGCTCTACAGTACAGGCTTTAGAGACCTAGTTATGAGCACCAGATATGAACGATGCATTCAGACTGAAATGCTACTCTAAAATTTGCAAAGATTATCAGGCACGTTTGCAAACATGCCAGCAAGTAGATCTCGGTCTGACAAGTTCCATTATTTAGGAATGAAGCTTCGTGATACGGAAAACGAACCATCGTCCGCTATGTCATACCTCATATATATTTAAAAAAAAGTTTTTATTTTCATTGTGTGTCCTGATATATCAGTATCTAAATGACCTATAATTAATCCTATTAAGTCTAACTAGACAATCATTCTACATAAATACATTCTTCATAATCAAGTCTTTATAAAGATTCCATAGCGTGGTCTTAAGGCTCTCGGACAGTGCTTTAGATAGAGATGTATGGCTCCGTGCCTGCAGCAGTTGTATCTGTAATGTGAATGAGGCTCGTGCTTTAATTGGTATGTGATGGCGCTGAACGTTCCTGACAAATCTTGGCATGTCATGTAAGGTGGACGGGCGTGCGAGCTCCTAACAAGCCCTCCATAGAGAGAACTTTGCAGAACAGAGGCAATGGGTGAATGCTAATACACGGCTGCTGGAGTGTGGGGGTCGCGTTAAACAGAAGAAACGTCAATAACCAGCGGTTGGAAGGTCACCGGGGGAGCGGTGGCAGAAACCAACTGTGAGCGGCGTCGTACAGCAAGGTTGAGGTGCCCTTAATTGAAACCTTTAACTGCCGTTGGATTTCTCGAATTAAAGCTGCTAATCGACGAAGCATAAAGGTCAGCTCAATAAGGGTAATATTAGGAGTCCTGCGCTGTTTGTCTGGAGATTCAGTTTCACCGACTTAAAGACATTCTACTCTGTAACTTCACATCAGTTCGGTTTATTTGTACTGTGCTGTTTCCAACAGTTCTTAACTCAAAGCGGCTTGTCCAGAAATGTGGGTGCAGCTCCCTAATGAGTATCACAAAGGGAGAGAGGAGACGGCATCATCAGAGACTCCCTAAGAGCATGAGGAACCTCTCAGAGGAACCGAGACTCAAAATGAAAAACTCCTTAGGAGCTTGAGGAAGATTAGAAAGAAACCTCCCTTAAAAAGAGTGCACAACTCCCGTCCTGGATGGCTGGTATCCAGGTTTTCCCTGCTCAAATACACCCACTAAACCTGGGAATCAGTAGATAGATGTGATCAGGGGTGCTGGAGCAGGTAAATTTCCCAGCTGTGCTGGACACCAGCCCTCCAGGACTAGTTGTGCACCCCTGCCCTAAGAGAACGAGGAACCACTGAATGAAATGAGTACTCAAAAAGAAAAACTCCCTCATAGAATTAGAAGAGCCACTGAGCAGAACTGATGCTTAAAAGGAGAAGCTCTCCTAAACCCATGAGGAAGAACCACTGAGTGGAGCCAGGATTTAAAGGGGAACCTGTGTAGGAGAATAAAGAAGAACCACGGAGAGGAACCAAGACTCAAAAATAGAACAAACTTCCTAAAAGCATGTGGAAGAACCAATTAGAGGAACGAAGATTCTAAAGGAGAACTTCCCCAAGAGCATGAGGAAGAGCCACAGACAGAAACCAAGACTCTCTAAGTACACAAGGAACCAGTGGAAGGTACCAGCACTGGAATAAGAAAAACTCCCTAATTGAATAAAAAGAACCACTGAGAGAAGCCAGTACTCAAAAGGAGAACTCCCTAAGAACATGAGGGACCACCGAATTGAACCATGGCTCAAACAGCATGAAGAAGAACCACTAAGAGAAACCAGGACCCTAAAGGAGAGTGAGTCCTCTGAGTGAGTCACTGTTTGACTGTTTGACTGACATTCCCTTCTAATGACTCCAGGCATTACTCAGTGTGGTCAGTGTGGTCAGTAGAAGGGCTGCGATTGGAGAATATCTTAATGAGGATTATTGTGTTTACCTGTGTTACCTGTGTGCATCCAAACGTCTTATAGATCTTATTTAGCCTCCTTTTGTGTAGCAGGTTTTAGTTTTAGTAACACACCAGTGCTCTGAATGTCTACAGTCACACCCTGTACCACCGGATCTGGACACTGAGTGACCGATACACTAGCTGACTGAATAAGGACAGGACACAGTGCGGTCTCTCAGAAGCTCTCCAGCACAGGCTTCTTTTATTGGCTACCAAGAGCACAATCTGATACGAGCGGAGAGATCAGCGTGATAACGGTCAGTATAGAGATTAAAGACATTCTGAGTTACGTTTGCTCTTCTTTTCAGCAGACTGTGAACATTTCCTCCTACAGCTTTTAGCTAAGCTATGGTTTCCCCACGGTCTCCCTCTCTTTGAGTCTGAGCAGCCTAGTAAACAAGAATGTGGGAAAGTGGACAGCTAGCTTGGTGCTAACCTAACACTGAACGTGCCGTGAAGTTGCTAGCAGAAATGCTAGGACCAGCATCGTATATTAGTTCATAACAATATGATTCCAATATCATCATCAGCAGAATGGTCTCTTTGTTATCGTCTTAGGAAAGACAGCAGTGATGGGACATGATCTCAAAACTTTGTACATGTAGAGCTAAACATTTGTATGTGAGATGTATGTGCAGTGTGTTTATAGGGATATAGGGTGTTTGATGTATGTGTATATATATATATATATATA
>JAVGWN010002923.1:0-10704 GCA_034552555.1 Semaprochilodus insignis
GTCTTCTGTAAACTTTTTGGATAATAGGTTTTGTTCCAACATCAACAAGATATACTTTTTGACTGTTAAAATTCAGTTCAAAGCTTTCAAGGCCTTATTTATGAAAAGTAATTACTTTATCTTTCCAGCAGGGGTCACTGTCATCCTATTTACCACCATCATGAACAGCAGTGCTGATAATTTCAGTAAGTACAAGATAAAATCATCCAGACATTTATTGCAAAATTAGATGCATTACTTGAGTGATAAAAGCATTTTGTCCATCACAATGTTGAATCACTGAGATTAAAATATCCCCATACTACATATTAAATACTTTTATGTTTTTGGTTTCAAGAAGTAGCTACTGTTAATGATCCCTGTAACAACTGCATTTTTCTGGACCAACCACAGGAGAGCCACTAGGTAGATGTAACTAGATCATCTGCAGGGTACAAAGTTAGTTAGACTGCATTGTACCAGCTGCTACCTTGTGGGTTTAACATCTGTAAGCCACGTATTAATGTACCCAGAAATGTTAACTGTACTGGTTTAGCGGTACCCAACCTCAGATAATGGAGTAGTCGCATGTGGGGTCTTTGCTTATTCAGAAAATTACTGCTGTTACTGCATTTCCCGCTTGTTCAATTCAAAGCCCGGATAAAATTACAGTGTGTCAGTCTAGCATTATTCTACTATGGTTGTTTTAGCAAATTTGCTCTATGCTTTATAAGTGTTCTGCTAAAGACTGTAAGGCTTTCATGTTTGGTTAAACTTGGTTAGTGACCATTCTTACTGTTGCCAAACAGAACCACTTGAGAGAGCATGACACATGAACAATAAACCAGACATCTAATTACCAAAAACAAATGAAGACACAATTGGAATAAGTAGCTTTTAGGGAGGTTTTCTTGCCACTGATTCCATTGGCTCACTCATTTTAGGCTTGAACCCACTGTGATACCCAAGATATTGGGTTTTGGTCTGGCCAAGGGCTGCTTCGTTGCCTTAGGGACTAGCCCATTAGGTCAACTGCAGGAGGTAAAGTGTAAAGTGAAAAGCCAGTACCTCATTATGGCCGCATAATTCTATGCAACATTGCAAACTCCTTTGGTTAACCATTAAGCCATGTGGGGTGCTAGCCAGTAAACACTGCTGTTGGGGAAGGAACTAGATTGTATGTTGGTCCACTGTTGAGTGTGTATTTTCAGTTTCTTGTTTGTTGTTGTTGTTGTTTGTTCGCTTGTTTGTTTTTTGGTAATACTTTTTTTAGCAGCATAACAATAAATACTGACTGAACTGCAAAACAATGTATGCAGATATGAGCAAGTAATAATATCTCACATGTAAAGTGGTAGGGTGCAGAAATGTTCATCAGTCTGGCGGGCCCAGATGCTCTGTAGTCTGTTTTCAGATGAGAGGAGTGAAAACTGTTGGCACATACAGTATAAGCTACAATGTCTTGATGCAGACTGATTGCTAAACGAGTCATCAGCCTGGGGAAAACATAGAGATTCATTCATTCATTTGCAAAAACCTAGATTCCTAAACCACCAGCCTTAATGTGAAAAAGATGATCGCATATCTTTGGGGGTTTTGCCTTTGGAAAGGGGCCGGGGTAATCAACTAACACTAGGATATGTTTGACAAAGAGCTTCCCTGTCAACATCCAAAACAGTCCCCTTCCTAAACTCTTGAACAAATCTATTGTAACAGGCAAGGGCAGGAGTGGTGAGAGAAGCAGTTTTTAAGGGAAGGTGTGCCAACGTTACTGACCTCATGGGTTAGGTGCTTTGCTCCGGTCAAAAGGCTGGCTCTCTAACCTTCAGCCCACAACTGTAGTATGGATTGCTCTCATACTTTCTGATGACTCTGTTTCCACAGCAAACATCACTTATGACCCTTGCAATGACCCCAGTGTTCTTGCCGATGAGTGGAGGAAACCAGACAGCTTGTTTTATACCACTACTCTGGGTCTAGATGACACTCTTGTTGAATGGAATGGCTGGTATCGGCTGTATCTTCAGGGGAAAAGTGCTCAGATTCCTGAATCTGATTGGTGTGCAAGCTACATGTTATGTGGTGGTTACACACCACTTTTCCTGGGTGGATCTCATCCACTTGAACAAGATGGCATCGTCACTCGAGAAATCTATGGATCCAATGGTTATGTGGCTGACAGACGACAGTGCAGTTCACAAAGATCAAAGTCAGTGCAAGTCAAAGCCTGCCCAGGGAATTACTACGTCTATAGACTCGTCAAGCCAGCTGTATCAATTCCAAAGCCCACGTACTGTGCAGGTATTTCATTTATGATGTCTTGATACAAACTTGATTTAATGACAATTTCTACCATAGTTGACACTCTCAGGTTGATAATGTAATCTGTGACCATTAAAGGACGTTATTTTGCATGTGTCTTACATGCACATATTGTAATCTGTCTTTTGTCTTTTAGTATTTGCCCGGTCCTTAATATCTATCTATCCTTTTTTAATGCCTGCACTGGAGAAGTAGCCTGGCAGTGTTTCAGTATACTGTACAAACCTGTATTATTATAATGACAAAGCTGAATTGAATGGAACTGAATTAAAATCCAGTCCAGGTGGGCTCTTAAAGGCACTATGTTCTCTTTAGACTGAACTACTGCAACTCACTCCTGGTTTGATCCAGAATACAAGAAGCCTTTGATAGGTTCCTTCAGCTGCTCAAATCGGATTTGAAACTCCGACTGAAGCTTGATTACAATAATGGAAGTTCAAGGGTATCTTTACACTAGCTTAACAGTCCTTTTCTAAATAGACAAATTATTTTTAGAAGTAACTTTGGATACAAGGGTCTGCTAAATGCTTCAAATGTAAATGTACTGTTATACAACTCTATATTCAGCAGATTAATATTTTGTTTTTTTCAACTGCTGTCCCATTAGTTGTTTTCAGTACTCCCACTTATGAACCCTGCAATAACTACACCTATCTGGACCAAACCTGGAGGGGCACTAATGCAACTGGAACTTACACTTGTGACAAGGACTTTAACTGGACTGTCTGGTATCGGTTGATGTATAATGGGATGAACATCCATATGCCAGAGAGCTGCGTTGATGAAAATCAGTGTGGTACAATAACCCCTCTGTGGCTAAACGGCTCTCACCCTCACATAGAGGATGGAATTGTCACCCGCCAGGTTTGTGGGAAGTCAGGAAGTGACTGCTGTTATTACAGATCCATCCCAATTCGAGTTAAAGCATGTCCGGGAAACTACTATGTCTACGAATTTGTCAGGCCAATGTTATTCTGTAGTGCTTACTGTGCAGGTATGTTTATTGTTTTATAAGCTTCAGATGTTTGTAATTGTTTTATGTGGTACAAGCATTGAATCAGATGCACGTCTTTGTTTTATGCCACTGTTTTAGATGTGGGCACCATAATGCCAATCTCTACCACAACCACAGCAGCCATTAGCAGTAACACAACCACAGGTAGGATGCCAGAGTGATTGTTTTACCTTTATATAATTTACAGAACAGAGTGGCAAATTTGAAAATAAAACATAATTTGTTTTTTTTTTTTAATTAAATGTTCACAATGACCATTTCACAGCCACTTTTAAAATTATTTTCTGTAATTCTATTAATTTAATTCTAATCTCAAAACAATGTGGATGTTCTGTTCAGAACAAAAAAAAAAATTATAAACGAGAAGATTTATAGTAATTAATGAACAATATACAGCGTAATTAGCTAAATCTTATGCTAAGAATATTTGAGAAATTAAAAATATGTTTAAGGTAAATTTTTTTGAAAGCACACAAACAGAATTTTCCCATTATTGCTTAGACAAGCTGCTGATATAACCAAGACTTAAGAGTAAAGTTCACTATTACAACTACAATATTTTCAGTTTATGTAAGAGAGATTTTGCATCAATATTTGATAAATGCACTTTACCAATGTTATACAGAGCAAATAGTTTAGTAGAGAAAAATGAGTAAGCAGAATGGGGGTATAGGTTTGAAACGTCACCACTGATGCATGTTTTGTTGCTTTCAACAATAGTTACATTTAATGATCCCTGTAACAACTACACTGCTCTGGATCAGCCCTGGAGAGCCACTAATGCAACTGGGCTGTCCATCTGTGACTACAACATCAACTGGAACGGCTGGTACCGGCTGCTGTATTATGGAATGAGTGTCCGTATGCCAGAGAGCTGTGTTGATCTGTACAGATGTGGTACTTATTACACTCTATGGCTGAACGGTCCTCACCCTCAGATACAGGATGGAATAGTGACGCGTGGAGTCTGTAGAAATACAGCATGGAGCTGTTATTATTACTACTGGTACTGCTCCTTCTCAATTCAAGTGAAAGCATGCCCAGGAAACTATTACGTCTATAAGTTTATCAGGCCAGACATCTGCAGTGCAGCTTACTGTGCAGGTATGTTGCTGATTTGAAAGCTTTCTCTTGTATTTTATATGAAAGTATTCATGATTATTAGGCTTTCATGTTTTTTTTTTCTTCAGATGTGAACACAATCACTCCAACCATCGCCTCAACAATTTTTACCAGCATTGCAGTACCAGGTACAAACACTAGTAGTTTTCTAATAGATTTCTTTTAGCTGTCTATATGTGAATACTTTTATGTCTTAGACTGTTTTCAAATACTGAAAATATTTGTTTACTATTGAAATACTGTGAATGTAAATGTTGATAATAAATATTACACCAGTGATAAGTACTAGGGATGTAATGGTTTACTCTCAATTTGATCTGTATGTTGACGTTCGATTTGCCCACAAGATTTTGAGCAATGTTTGATTGAAGCAAAGTGACAGCTGTATGTTTTTATTGCATACATTACTAATGCACTAATGAATTTAGTGCAAGGAGCCAGTCTGGTGTATGATGTGACAGAATCTCACAAATAATTTAAACAGCCTCTGGCTGTCCATGTTCCTGTTCACTAGCCTTATTTTTTCACTCTGCAACAAGCTAAATGCAAGTAGCAAGTAACGTTTATACATCCCAATAAGCTTTTTTACAATTACACCTAGTTGCCAAACCAGGAAACTTCAATGGTATTCCGTTCTAAGCAGATATTCCCGAATGAAACTGTAGGTAGCAAGTAAACTAGATATCAACCGCTAACCATTCTGTGATTGGTTAATTTGAATGTTAGTCAAATGGCCCATTGCTATCAGCTATCAGAGAATGCAGTAGAATTATTTACATTTTTTGTAATATCTCCAGAAAATCTGTGTGTTTTATGTAGTTTAAAATATTATAATAGTTTATTAAGAAAATGTTTTAGGGTCTTTAGTTCAGCTGTATTTATACACTGGGTTTAGTCTGCTGTGGACTCTTATTCTTAAGGTCAGGGCTAGGAAGTGCCAGGGCTGTAGTGAGCCAGCTAAAACTGAAAGCCAAAACCTGTTTTCCTCTTTTGTACCCTGTTTAGATTAAACCAAGTAAAGTTTTATGTGAGTACCCCCCGCCAACCCCCCCCCCCCCAATGTCACTGTATAAACATGTCCCAACAGTACCAACAAAATAAACATAACAAAATACTCAACTCTCCCACCCGAAGCAAAACATGTAGACCCTAGGTGTTTTATTTTACCTGTTTGCAAAAATGTACATGTAAACTTTTGGCCTGTGTCCTGAGATCTACTGCTCGTATTTTCACTTGTATTTTCTCTTATTGAAAATGGATTCATGAAATGTGTTTCCGGATCTTTTATTTTAGCTCAAATGTCCACAGTGTCCACTCCAGAAAACATCACTTTTGACCCCTGCAACATCTTCACTATTCTTAATGATACCTGGAGATCAGTCTTCACCAGCTACAGCAGCTATGATGACACGCTTGCTGTATGGAGCGGCTGGTATCGGCTGTATCTTCAGGGAAAAAGTGCTCAGCTTCCTGAGTGTGGTTTTTATTCAAGCTATACGGCCTGTGGTGGCTATACCTCACTTCTCCTTGGAGGACCTCATCCACTCATTAAGGACGGCATTGTCACCCGAGAGATCTGGGGAATCAATGCTCAATACGACTACTACAGATCCAACCCGATTCAGGTCAAAGCCTGCCCAGGAAACTACTACGTCTACAGACTCATCAAGCCAACTGTATCAGTTCCCATGCCCACATACTGCACAGGTGAATTCTGCTGTTTCCTGTATTGACTTTACAGAATGATTACTTTAGTGTTATGAAGCAAATGATTAAAAGTTTGAAAATAATTGACAAATGTTGCATTAAGTAGAGTCAAAGGAAAAGCCATGTAACAGCAAGTACAATCTCTAATATAACGGGAAATGGTACAGGGAATTTGAGGTGTTTCTTTTCCTCTCATTTATTCAATCCCCAGTAAAAAAAAAAAAAAAAAAAAAAAAACCCACAATGCTAGGAACACAAATTTTTAGTATTTCATTAAATATTTTTTTTTCCTTTTGTGTACCCTATTACCACTTTAATGCTTCCACTTCTATCCGTCCTTCAGAACTGTTTGAAACTCCACTGTGAAAAAGAGAACGTAAACATACATATATACAAGCTTCAGTTACATTTTGTCCTTAAATGCTTGTCCAGCAAAGCACAATGTATTAAATGCAGGAGTGTCAACTGTTTTGGCAAATATAGATTTAATACAAATATTTGTTTCATGATTAGACTTTCTGTCATTGTACTTCAAATACTGGTCAGTGTTTTGTTAATATTTGAAAGAAAGCTTAAAAAGTTTGTTTTTACAGCCCGTCTTGCTCATTTGTGTAGTCTGTAGCACACGGAGTGTTGCAGTGAAGTTAATTGTAATTAAAAGCATGAGAAGTTCATTAAAACAAATAAAGTAAGTACAGATGTTCTGTAATTAAAATACCTTCTATGATATGTTTATCTTTTGAAATGTTTGCATTACAGTTGCTTTCAACACTCCCAGTTATGATCCCTGCAATGAATACACTTCTCTGGATCAGCCCTGGAGAGGCACTAATGCAACCGGGCTTGAGATCTGTGACTATAACTTCAACTGGAATGGCTGGTACCATCTGCTGTATTATGGGATGAACATCCGTATGCCAGAGAGCTGTGTTTATGCCTATGCATGTGGTACCTATTACACTCTGTGGCTGAATGGTCCTCACCCTCAGATAGAGGATGGAATAGTCACTCGTGGGGTCTGTGGGAGATCAGGAAGTGACTGCTGTTCCTACAGATCCACCCCTATTCGAGTGAAAGCATGTCCAGGAGACTACTTCGTCTATGAGTTTGTCAGGCCAACCCTCTGTAATTCAGCTTACTGTGCAGGTACTTTGTTTCTTTTATAACCATGGGTTTTTTAAGATTTCAACTACTGCTTATTGAGCCTTCATGTTTGTATTTATATGTCCTTTCTTCAGATGTGAATGCCATCACTATGTCCACTTCCCCAACAACTGCAACCAATGATTCAGGAACAAGTATAATCTCTAGTAAGTTTCCAGTTGACCTCTTGATATTTTAGCTTCTGAATATTGTCTAAATTGATTTCCTGGTTGGTTTTTATCTCAAGTAAACATGTATTGTGTGGATGTTACACAAATGCTTACAGGTGAAGCAGAAACTGAATCAAGCCAATGGCAAATACAGTTATTGTTTACAGTAGGTCATCCTTTGGTGGGAAGATAACTGCTCAAAATAAAACCTAAGAAAAAGTTAAAGCTGATGCCGATGTCCATTTAAACTGAAAGCCTGTGAAATGGAGTAGGGAGTTTGACTTTAAATAAATAATATTTTAGGAAGGCTAACATTTTGAGGAAGACTTACTAAAAATGTAATTCTAATAAATACACACTTCAAAAACAGTTCTTCAGGTTGATGGAGAATGTTTTGTATTTCCAACCTTTTAGAAAAGGCCTTTTCCATAATTATGATGTCTGCTTGTAATAATAGACGAAGGCTTTTTGGTGCCAAATAGAACCCTTTTCAAAAAGGTTGCATATAGAACCATAAACAAAACAGTCTCCTTATCAATCGGAAGTCCTTTCTCATAATGCAAAAAACATGTTGATGATGCAAAAGGTTCTTTGAGTATTCATGGTGTTACTTCAGGGGAAGGCATGTGAACACCCACACCTGTATAAGTTATAATGTGTTATCTTGTGAGTGAGGTTGAACACTGGCCATCGTGCTCATGGCAAGGTGACATGAATGACTGGAGTTCAAACGAGGCATGACGGTGCGTGCCAGGGAAATGGGACATTCCTTAATTTACAGTATCATGTATTCAAGGAATTAATCATAACCATATTCCAATTCATCTTATAAACATTATACACCGTGACCACTCATGGCACCAGTTGTTTCGGGCTGATGGTAGTGTTTGTGTGTGGCGCAGACCCCATGAAGCCATGGACCCCAGTTGTCAACATGGCACTGTGCAGGCTGGTGGTGGTTCCACACTGGTGTGGGATCTATTCTCTTGGGATGGGTTGGATCCACTGGTCTGAATAAAGATGCCATTGACTGGTACCTGCTATGTTTTACTTTTTGGGGACTATTTGCAGCCCTTCGTGCACTTTATGTACCCCCACAATGATGGTATGTATCCAGCAGCATGATGCGCCATGCCATCTGGTCCAAGAATTGGTTTGAGGAGAGTTCAAAACAATGGTGTGGTCTGCATGTTTGTTTAAAGTGAGCCTAATTTAGGTATTCCACTATTATGTCTCATTCCGATAATTCACGTCGCATTGTCATGAGCATGTTGGAGACCTCATTCATTGGGTGTTCCCAAGCCATCCCCTGAGGTAACACCACTTCATTATCAGTCTACATACTGCTATCCCATGACTTTTGGTATGTCAGTGTAGAACCATTTCCTTTGGTAAGGAACCCCCTGAAGAGCTATCTTTCTTTCTGATGTGATGAAACATTGTATGACCTTAAGCCATTTATTTTATTTCCAAACATGTTGATAAATTTGGTATGTGTCCTTAAATCTTCCATTTGTAGTGGATGGAATAGCAATAATCTTTTCAAATAGAATGACTGTTTCTGTAACTATATTTTATTTGTTTTCATAGCAGGCACTCCAGAAAACAACACTTCGGACCCCTGCAATGTTTCCAGTGTCCTTGATAATTACTGGAGATCAGTTGACACCACTTACCCTGGTTTGGATGACACTCTTGTTGAATGGAGCGGTTGGTATCGGCTGTATCTTCAGGGAAAAAGTGCTCAGATTCCTGAATCTGATTGGTGTTGGAGCTCTACTGCTTGTGGTGGTTACACTCCACTTTTCCTTGGTGGGTCTCATCCTCTTCCACAGGATGGCATTGTCAACCGGGAAATCTATGGAACTTACGGCAGTGTGACTAATAGCAGACAGTGCCATTACTACAGATCAAACTCGATCCAGGTCAAAGCCTGCCCGGGAAATTACTATGTCTACAGACTCGTCAGGCCAGCTTTATCAGTTCCAATGCCCACATACTGTGCAGGTAAAATCTGCTGTTTCCTTTATTGTACACAATGATTCTTTTAAAGGACATAATCAGCATTATGAAGCAAATGGTTGATATTTTGCAAGTAACTGATAAATTCTGCAATAATTCAGTAGAGTCAAAAGCAACACATGCAACACTTTTACCTGTCCTGCAAAAGGACATTTCTTAAGGAATTTCTCCATTTTCCAGGGTGAAAAAGGAACTATAAATAGAAACAAGCTTCAGTTGCATTTTGTTCGTAAGAATTGTCTTTTTGCAAACATATAAATATAAGCTCACCAGACAAAAAATAAGCCAGACAAAAAAAAAATATATATATATACACACACGATAGAGTGCTCTGCCCAAATATTATTGGCAAACCTATGAAACATGAACAAAATGAGCTATAAAAAAGTTATTGCTTAAAGTCACTGTCTACTCATTTTCATGATTCTCTTCTGTTGTCTTTTCTGTAAAAGACATAAGAGATAGAGATTTTTTCAAAATTATTTTTTTTGTAGTTTTCTTCTGTTGGATTTAAGTTGGGCATAATTTGTCAGATCCACCAAATAACCAATCAGAGTTAGCAAGCTGTTTACATTGCCAAACTTGAATGAATGTGTTACCGTAAGAATTAACAGTCACAAGCGTGTCTGAACATCATCAAGATTCTTTTTAACAGTCAGTGAAAGTCAATCTTGAATGTTCTTGAACATTAGCAGTAAAATATATGCTTGTTAAGACTATGTAGATCAGGGGAGCTCCATCCTAGTACCTAGAAACCCACTGCCCATTTTAGAGATTCATCTGCTGTGATCAAGCACTACTGGACTGGGATGAAGAACCACTGCTCTAGATTGGTACCGGCATCATTTAACTCATTAACTGAGTGTTTCAATGCAGTCGTTATAATTATGGTAATAAAAAGATAATTAAATAATTAAAGTCATAAATAATTTTAAAATATATATATCTGTATTTTCTTATGTTTGCTTGACAGTTGTTTTCAACACTCTCAGTTATGATCCCTGCAATAAATACACCCCTCTGGATCAACCCTGGAGAGCCACTAATGCAACAGGACTGTCCATCTGTGACAGCAACTTCAACTGGGATGGCTGGTACCGGCTGCTGTACTACGGGATGAACATCCGTATGCCTGAGAGCTGTGTTGAGGTATCCAGATGTGGTACTTATTACACTTTGTGGCTGAATGGATCTCACCCTCAGATACAGGATGGAATAGTCACT
>JAVGWN010002924.1:0-10702 GCA_034552555.1 Semaprochilodus insignis
GCGCTGACCACGGTGCCTCCACACACGGATTCGTTGGTCGTCTCCACCAAGACAAAAGTGGGACTCGTCACTGAAGATGACCCGCTGTCATTCTAAGTCACTCCGTGACAGTCTGGCACGACACCTTTGCAGTCTTTGGTGACGCTGACGTGGTGTTATTATGGTGTTGTTGTAACGATACACACAGAGATGTATGGGTACAGCTTGTTCGATTGGCAGTCTAGACTAGTCAAGTGTGGTCTAGTCTAGTCTAGTCTGCAACAGTCTTATTCACGTGCATGCGAAAATGCAGGGGCACCAGGCTTAGGTCCTCAGTCCCATCCAGTCTGGTCCAGTCTGACAAGAGGAGTTTCTGGGGAATCTTATATACAGTAGGAGAAGGTGAGGAAGAGGAGTTTGAGGAGGGGTGAGAAGGGGATGAAGGTGAGGAAGATGAAAGGACCTGAAAGAGATGTAGACCTAAAGAGGGGGTTGGATACAATTGGTCGTTCCCATTAAGTGAAGGAGTGGGGTGGCCGCAACTCTCTGCAAAAGGTGGGGTAACGATTTCACACTTTCCAAAAGGCCGTCTGCTAAACCTTCACCACGGACATGCCTAAGATCAGCTGTGAACAGATCTCTTAGTTCAGGTTGTGACCCAGATCGTTTTAATGGTGCAGCCGAATCTTAATGAACCTTAATGAACCTTGATTCTATCCATTCTGTAAATTATAGACCAATTTCATAGTTACCCTTTGCTTCAGAAATGTGCTTGCAAAACTGCTTTTGGTTACGCTGGAAGACAATTTTATTTTTGAGAAGGTTCAAACAGGTTTTAGAGAGAAAGGTAGTACAGAGGCAGTGAGAATTCTAAATGACATCCTAATGCGGCTTCCTTGTAATACCTCTAAACTCATTACAGTTAATGACAGTTAGTTATTTGCTTTGATCGTACGCCTCTAACAGAGTGATATTAGTTACACACAGTGCATTGAAGAATGCCATTCATCTGTAGAACAAATCAGTGTCTTACTACTGGGTATCAGTAGTAGTGGGTGTAGTGACTTCACTACACTTCCATGACAGTTACGTGATGGAAGTTGAGTTGACATTGAGCAGTTGCTGATGCTATCAGGGATAAAAACCTGGGAGAAGTGAACGCTTTACATTAAATAACTTCAAAAGTCTCTACATTAGAAGTCCCAAACAAAGCTAAAAGCCATAGCAGAGCATGACGTGCCATTTCCAACTTCATTGGTCAATAGGGCGCCTTCCAGTGGGCCCTGGGTCGCACTGCTGTTCCACTGTTCAACCCTACGTTCACCCTGGTTTAGCCAAGCTCTCGTTTTTGATCAGTTGCCTCATTAAAAGTCACATATGACGACTGAGAGTTGGAACATTTTTAAACTTGATGGATTGGAAACTGGAGATTCCGATGCCGGAATCTCGCAAACTTGTATCCGACTTGCACCGTAGATGGCATTGGTGATATACCCCCAGTGGAGGTCCGGAGTGCCAGAGGATTTTATAGCATCTTAACTCAGCAAAAATATGACTAACCAACTTCAAACTGTACAGGACTATAGGGCGTTATGTTCCCTCTCCAACCACACATGACCTTTTATTTTAGTCTTTAAGAACTTGGAGATAACAGCCATCGGTATCTGATCTGTGAAGCTCTGTAGATCAGCGAGGAATGTTAGAATGAAGCCAGACTCCACATCAGAGTGCCTTCCAGCGAGCCCTGGACTGCATAGCTAGCCTTCAGGACGCCTGAATTCACCAGGCTCCTCACCTGTTGTCTTCTCTGAGGCATCCATGTTGTTAGGGTTAGAATCACTCCTGGTGGATAGTGAAGGTAGTGCTGGTACTGGTAACAGGACTTGCACTAATATTCCGATTTAGTTATTTGATCATGTTGCTGGAAAAATGCAGAATGCTTGAGATCAAATTCTTCACACTTTTCCTAAAACAAGAACCAACCAAAATAGAAACCAACTGATCTTAGGTTCTAGATCGTATAGAATAGGAAGTTCCTCCCTTTAGACCTCCACTTGAGTAAAAAGTACTAAAGAATTTACCTCCAAATGTACTTAAGTATGGAGAGTAACAGTAGCATTGCAGTCGTGTCGTAGTTCGATGACACGTAGCTCCAAGACATGTAAATTAAGGACTGACCCTTGTGGAACCCCACATGAATGATCCTATATTACTTGAGGTCTATCTCCTGTAGACACCAATAACTTTCTATTTGATAAATATGATACAAATCAGTCTAAAGGGGTCCCTGATATTCCACCCCAGTGACGCAACCAGTTTATTAAAGTATTATGTTATTATATTATATTATCAACTGTGTCAAAAGCTGCACTGCTATCCAATAACTCCAGAACACAATGCTCTGTATTGCATTCCACCCAATACTGGCAGGCTAGCAGTTTAAACCAGACTTAAGGCATTAAAGAGGACTGAAAATAGGCAAAGTTCCCTTTTATGGAAGCATCTTTATAAGCAGCACCCCATAGAACCTGATGGAACACAGAACTCTAGGAATTCATTAAACAGACCTTTCTGTGTTGCAGTGTTAGGCGGTGTGAGTGATGTTCAGCGGGGGTTTGTTCTGGAAAGTCATGTGAGCGTAGCAAACTTTAATGTACTTTGTCCTGTGATGAGAGAGAGAGACGGAGAGAGACAGAGAGACAGAGACAGAGAGAGAGAGACTCTGTCCGACACCCCCTCCCATTAGCGATTTCAGCTTAGCTGAGCCTAACGTTACCATACCCATTGCCAGAGTGAGCCAGAGGGGTTTAAAGCCCCCCAGCATTGGGGCTGTTAAGCAGTGGAACTGTGTTCCCTGGAGTGATGGAGCTCCATCCAGTATCTTTGGGATGACTTGGGATGATCCAGAGCTGATCATCCAACATCACTACCTGACCTCACTAACGCTTAATCACATCCTCACAGCAATGTCCCAGCATCAGTACTTGACCTCACTAATACTCAATCAAACCCTCACAGCAATGTCCCAACATCAGTACCTGACCTCTCTGATGCTCAGTCAAATCCTCACAGCAATATTTGAACATCAGTACCTGACTTCACTAATGCTCAACCAAACCCTCACAGCAATGTTCCAATATCAGTACCCAGCCTCACTAATGCTCAATCAAATCCTCACAGCAATGTTCCAACATCAGTATCTGACCTCACTAATGCTCAATCAAATCCTCACAGCAATGTTCCAACATCAGTACTTGACCTCACTAATACTCAATCAACTCCTCACAGCAATGTTCCGTCATCAGTATCTGACCTCACTAATTCTCAACCAAATCCTCACAGCAATGTTCCATCATCGGTACCTGACCTCACTAATACTCAATCAAGTCTTCACAGCAATGTTCCAACAACAATAACTGACCTCACTAATGCTCAACCAAATCCTCACAGCAATGTTCCAACCTTAGTACCTGACCTCACCTGATAGTCCATCAAATCCTCACAGCAATCACACTGCCCCTGCATGACCTTGTTTGGATCAGAATGTTAGTATGTGGAATGTGTGAATAATGAGTTCACTGTCCCTCCGGCTTTATCAGCTAGTCTGATTAGACATAGCAGTAAAGGCATAAACATACCCAGTAATGTAAATTATGCAAGACTGAGTTTGGAATGTCCTGAAAGCCATAAGGAAGTGGTTCCGGCGTGATCCCAGAACAAGGGTGGAGATGTGTCTGGCAAACAACCCGAATGAAGACATACATATGAGCTGGTCTCCATCGTCACCATTATTACAGAGCATCAGATTTAAAACAGACGTCAAATCCCAAATTCAAATATTGAGGCCACAAATTGCTACCAGATAAGTTTCTTATATATAGTATATACACCCATCAGCCATAACAATAAGACCACCTCCTTCTATCTACACTCACTGTCTATTCTATCAGCCCCACGGACTATGTAGGACACTCTGTAGTTCTACAGTTCCAGACTGTAGTCCATCTGTTTCTCTGTATACTGTATTACCCTGTTCTTCAATGGTCAGGACCCCTACAGGACCACCACAGAGCAGGTATAATGTGGGTGGTGGATCATTCTCAGCACTGCAGTGACACTGACGTGGTGGTGGTGGTGTGTTAGTGTGTGTGGTGCTGGTGTGAGTGGATCAGACACAGCAGTGCTGCTGCTGGAGTGTTTAAATACTGTGTCCGCTCACTGTCCACTCTATTAGACACTCCTACCTTACTGGTCCACCTTGTAGTCAGAGACAATGTGCTGGAAAACGGCCTGGCAGTCCCGTCACGGAACTTAAAGGGGACCAATGGAATGGAAGCCTGCGGGGTCTGAAAGCTGGTTCCTGTTGTTAGGCATATTAGCGGTTAGGACCAAACTGCCTCTTCAGTGCTGGTCATTTTCACTGCTTGTGAATGCAGCTTGCATGACAAATACCAGCTCAGCAGGTTCCATTAAGCATGTTTCATCCTTCCGTTTTAGCGGAAGAGAACTCATCACTCATTCCCACGCTGTGGTTAATTTGCTTATGCTCCCAGTATGTAGCATTGTTAATAATGGGATATATCAGTCCACTCATCTATCATAATATAGTGTTTATCAGTGATTAATGTCCTCACTTGTGGGGACGTATTAACTCCATCAAATGACATCAGGACGCTTCATCTTTGAGACAATCTATAAGTGAATCTTTAAGGACGATTTGATACATCAAAATTTATGGACGCCAATCAGCTTTCAGAAGGCATTTGACAGGCTTAACATTAACCAATCAGCATGAAACTTGAATGGTATGTCTTTGAAGGTACTTTGTAACAGCCAGTAAAATTTCAAAAGATTTGGCCACTAGGTGGCGCTATTTTGGAAAATCAGGTATATCTCATACAAATTTCAAACTAATCTCAAACAACTGCATTCCCATCATGCACTGGAGTATTCCAAACAACTTTGTAAATACAATTCTCTCTAGGTAAATAATTATCAAAAAAAAGTTGACTTTTTTACTTAGCATGGCTTCTATAAATCAACAAATCACTTCGGTCTTGGAATTTACAGCCTACATTGCTATAGCTCCTCAGCCTTTACTTAGATCAACTCAATATTCTATAGACATGTAGGAACTAAGACTCTGATAAGATGTACAAAATTTGGCCTTTAGGGGGCGCTATAGCACTTAAAAACACTTAAAATCACAAACGCTTGTTACAATGTTATTACACAGTCTATAGATGAACTCCTGATGTCATGTGATTCAGTAGCATTACATAACTTAATGCTCACAACACTGTACAGTCGTATGCAAAGGTTTGGGTGCTTCTGGTCACATGACACGCATATCCCACAGGTCAGTGCAGTGTTCTGTGGCCTCCATGGGATATGGGAGCCGAAGACCCACCAGAGTGCCTCTGTTAACTCCATGACACACCGGACACAGCTCCTCTCCTGGGCTCATGAGCTTAATAACTGGACTCTAAAGGACTGGCAACATGTGGCGTGGGTCTGATGAGTCAGTATACCACTTGTGTTGGGCTGATGGTAGGGTTTGTGTGGATTCGTTGGACGTCTCCACCAAGAAGAAAGTGGGACTCGTCACTGAAGACGACCCGTTATCATTCTGAGTCACTCCATGGCAGTCTGGCACGACACCATTGCAGTCTTTGGTGACGGTGACGTGGTGTTAAGGACAGTCGTGGTAACGGTCTGTGTGCATGTAGTCCTGCGTGGTGCAGCCGTCTGCCAATGGTGNCGTAGTAACGGTCTGTGTGCATGTAGTCCTGCATGGTGCAGCCGTCTGCCAATGGTGCTGGCACTAACAGGATGACTCATGGAAGGCATCATCACTGCTCGCTCAGTGTCTGCAATCGTGGTTGTTGGGTCAGTCAGGTACAGTGATAAGGCCCGTCCTTGCTTACGTCATGTGTGCCTATCCACCAAGTTTCTTTTCTGTGGGTTGATTCCTTCTGGGTGAAAGAACAGGCAAACTCTGTACAGAAAGGTGCAACAGGGTTACCCACCGCACCACTCAACTTCCAAACTTCACGTGTCCAAGGAATGTTGATGGTTGCGGTACAGGTCATTGTTTTCCCTGTGTAACAGTTCTTCCTGCTGTTTTCAGGTCATCCTCCAGCCGTTTCTCCATGGACCTCTGGCTTCTCCCTTATATCCTTATCATTAGCTTTTATTATTAGGGTGTTGTTTAATAATGTTGTCCTTCACCTTTACTTTGATTGCTACATGTTATGTGAAATCGACCCAACCATCGGTACTATCTTTAATAATGACACCAGGTGCAATTTGAACGAGAACATTTATTAATTTTTAAGCAGCCTTTACATAATGTGTTTCGTGGCTGCTGCTGTGTTCAGTAAAGAGCACTCGTCTTAAGCTCCACTTTCCTGCATCTTATTATTTGTCAAGATGTCACATTTGGTGTTACCCTACATTCACTCTAGCACTAGCAGTCGGTTGCATTCATGAATAGCTTTATTGGTCGGTTAGCAGGCTGGCTAGCCTCGCTAACTATGGAGTGGCCTTGTCGCTAAATTGCAGCTGCAAAACACATAGGAACACATGGTCACTTGTCGCTCTATTGCCTGCTAGGGTGGGTCAGAAGTGGGATTGCCCCGTAGTGGTCTGGAAGGGCATTCCATTACTACAAACTGAACATCCAGCAAAGAAGAATGAACCCAGACGCAGACTGTAGAAGAAGAGGCAGTACCGGGCGAAGGAGATGGAGGCAGAGCGTCGAGAACTGGCCGTGGAGCCAAAGAGTCCAACAGCTTGGACAATGGTGGAGACGGCCTGCCAGTGGGCTCTCCAGCGATGCCCTGAGCTGACAGCGGAGCTGAGCACGGTGGCTCAGCAGGCATGTCTGGCATTCAGCAAAGCAGCATGAAGGACTTGGCGCAGGGTGCTTCCTGGGTGCGCTGCTGCCAGAGGAGCTTGGTCGGCTGGCCTTCATTTCACAACTTGGCTGTTTCAGTGCCGCGACTGGCGACGACCTCCCTGCAGAGTGCTAGCCTCGGCTCTTCAGTGTAAAGTCGTAGCAGGTATGCACAAAGGAGGCAAGGCAGCACAAAGGAGTTAGCTTGGCGTGCTTCCTCGGCAGCACTGCTGCCAGAGGAGCTGGGTCACCACATGCAGCTGGCTGGACCAGCCGACCTTAAAGCCATCATAGTGGAGGCAAGGAATACAGCCACACTGTGTCTACCGTCAACAGAGATTGTATAGTTGGTGAGTGACCTGCCTGCTTCTCTGCTGTTTCAGCCAGGGTTAGCACTATGCTGCTATGTGTTCAGTGAAGAGCTTTCACCTAAAGCGGTATGTTCCCATGGCTTCTTCTTTGCAAAGAATAAAGCATGGTATCAGAGAGGCTGCCAGTGGGCTTCTTCGGGGATGCCACAAAGGCATGTCTGGCATTCAACAAAGCAGCATAAAGGACTATACGTAGGGCACCTCCTGGGTGCGCTGCTGCCAGAGGAGCTTGTTGGGCCAGCACCTTCATGCTGTCCCAGGTAAAGACAAGGAGTACTCCCTCACTGTGCCTACAGGCAACAGCGATTGTATAGTTGGAAGGGACCTGCCTGCTACTTGGCTGTTTCAGTGCCGCGACTGGCGATGACCTCCCTGCAGAGTGCTAGCCTTGCCTCTCCAGCGTGAAGGCTCAGAAGGTATGCCCGGCGTTAAACAAGGCAGCACAAAGGAGTTAGTTTTGGGTGCTTCCTCCGGGGCACTGCAGCCTGCCTGCTTCTCAGCTGTTTCAGCCAGCGCTGGCGCCGGTTTCCCCAGTGCTGCTGTGTTCACTGAAGAGCCTTTGTCTACACAGCTTCTTCTTTGCCAAGATGTCACTGTATAATTAGAGTGAAGCATGATATCAGTGAGGGTCTTTGAGCTAGTGAAGCATTTTGCTCTATAATGGGCCGGAAGGATATAATAGGCCAATATCATTTTTGGTCAACGTTGATTTCTTGGTGTCTGTGAGTTCATAAATCAGTTACAGTCAGAAGATTTGGATGTAATTCCAGTTTTGTCCAGCAGAGGGCTGTACATCTCACAGATATACATGTTCTCTCTCACGGTAAAGAATGAGGCTCCATAAAAACAAGATCATTAACAAACTCAGCCTGGTTGCTGCTGTGCTCACACTGTAGGACACCACGCTAGGGTGTGCCCAAGACAGTTAGTGCACTCCTTGCGCACCTTCCTTTTTCCATTAAAGACGTCCAAGTTCAGAATGGGGTGGGCTCTGGCATTTATTACGACCAATAAGCAGCAATATAACAGCAGGTGGAGTACCGCCAGATTACCGTTATCTGCACATCTGACAAATTGCCATTCTTCTGCTGATAAGACTCTGCTTAATGCTAAACCGTTGCCTTCAGAAGTCGAAGAAGATGATGCAGAGTACCTCAGCCGGGATCCGGGAAGAAACGCTGAGGAGAGAAAAGGGAAAGGTGAAAGAGTTGTGGAAGGGGGGTGGGGGGGGGAGCAGGGATGAAGCAACGACGCCCCCTACGTCCTCCCCCGTCTCCATCGACCTGCCAAACTTCAGAGAGCGGATGATCTCATGGCAGTTCCTTTCGGCCTGGCCAAAGCGGGAGGGGGCGGAGCCAGATCAAAGCGAGCCTCTTCTCTGCTTATCCCTCTCTCTCAGGCCAGGAGGGAGGGAGAGGAGGAGAGGAAGGGAGAGGAGGACAAGGAGATCAGGCTTGAAAGGAGGGAAGACCTGGGCCGGATTTAAGGAGATCTGAAAGAACGGCACCCCGCTGCGTTAACCTCACACACGTACACACTTGCATTCGTTATGTACACACACACTCTCTGAAACTTCCAGTCCTTTCTCACTCTCGCTCTCACACACACACTTGTGGTTTGTGGACAGATTTGTACTTATACCGGCTACATCACATTGAGACTGTCATGCCATAAACACATCATAGAAGATGCCAGATTATGTAATACAAGAGCATCATGTCACCAGTTATTGTCAGGACGGATGCTATAATGCTCATAAACTGTAATGACATTAATCATTATGGTCTCCATGCTACCAGGAGAGCCCCTGTTGGGCTGGGCCATGATTTGGCCAGGCTACTGTGAGCTAATAGTAGCAATAAACCTTTCGGACATCACTGTCCAAAGCTGCCCATGTATCTCCATTTTTGTCTGGTTCCATTGACTTCCATTGACATCCACACGTTTTCAATCAGGGATGGGTCTGGCGATGGCGCTGACCACAGTGCCTCCACACACGGATTCGTTGGTTGTCTCCATCAAGACGAAAGCGGGACTCGTCACTGAAGGTGACCCGCTGCCATTCTGAGTCACTCCATGACAGTCTGGTATGACACCATTGCAGTCTTTGGTGACGGTGACATAGTGTTAAGGACAGTCGTCGTAACAGTCTGCGTGCATGTAGTCCTGTGCGGTGCAGCCGTCTGCCAATGGGACTGCACTAACAGGATGACTCATTGAAGGCATCACTGCTCGCTGGATGTCCACAATCGTGGCTGTTGGGTCACTCTGTGCATGTTGGGCGATCTGTTGGTTCTCCCTCTCCGTGTAGGTCTTCGTGTAGGTCTCCCAGATCCTTTCTGTCGCTGGTGTGTGCCTACTTCTATCCACTGCTGCCAACAGTGTGCTATGGTAGTATGCGCATGAGTGGTATGGCGCGCAAGACTATCCCACTTCCCGGAGCCCTGTGATGCGACCCGTCTCAAGCTCTTCTGACTGCTGGAATTGCTTTCAAACTCTTCTCTGTGGCATACTTCACTTGCAAAGTTGATGCTACCAACACAAGAGCACGAGTCAGAATGGAAAGCACCTGTAACAGGACCACCTTATGTGCTCAGTCAGGCACAGCGTTCAAGTTCGTCCTTGCTTACGTCACATGCGTGGCCGAGTGTGAAACTTGAATCATTGGCATGTCTCACAATGTCAAACCTACCCACCGAGTTTCACTCATGTCGGTTGATTCCTTCTGGGTGCAGCTATATATTTGATGGTGAGTGTATACATGTATGTAGCGTGTTATTACAGTCGGGAAATTTTGTCCTAACAACGTTCCAAGACACCCAATTTCTTTCTCTCTCTCTCTCTCTCTCTCTCTCGCTCTCACACTTGAATGCACCAAACTCAAATGGAACGTGGACGACATGCAGGACGAAGGCGTGAGAGCCACTGAGGCGATGCGCTTCAGCCCACAGTTACAGCAGCAGCAGCCAAAGGAGGTCAAGAGCCTGAACCACTCAGCAAACAAATAACCGCGCTCCTGCACACGGAGAGAGAACGTTTGGGAAAGCAGCGTGTGCCGCTTTGATGCAGTTATGTGATTAATTGAATACATTAGCTGCGCGTACCAGTGACTTGACTGCGAGATGAATGGGCGCGAATGGAGGAGAATGTGAAATGAGACAAAACTAAAAGAAGCTGATCCACAGCAGTGCAGATTAAAGCAGGTGCAGGATGAGAACCTGCTAGAACCCGAGAGCTGCAGGTGTGTGGATGTGCCGGGCGTGTGCTTTTCTTCATTTGTTTCATTTCCATTTAAAGCTTTACATTTCCGGGACGATTGTATATGGGACAGTCCACTTGCATGAGGAAGCAAAGCTACAGAGAAAACGGGACTCCTAACAGACCCATCAGGAAGACCTGGTAGACCCACCAAAACTGTCCCCACCAGATAAACATCACTTTCGTATATGACAGA
>JAVGWN010002925.1:0-10699 GCA_034552555.1 Semaprochilodus insignis
GGATCAGAACACTCAGATCAGAACACTCAGATCCGAACATTCAGATCGGAACACTCAGATCGGAACACCCGGATCAGAACACTCGGATCAGAACACGCGGATCAGAACACACGGATCAGAACACGCGGATCAGAACACTCAGATCAGAACACTCAGATCCGAACATTCAGATCAGAACACACGGATCAGAACACACGGATCAGAACACTCAGATCAGAACACGCGGATCAGAACACGCGGATCAGAACACTCAGATCCGAACACTCAGATCGGAACACTCAGATCGGAACACTCAGATCCGAACACTCAGATCCGAACACTCAGATCCGAACACTCAGATCCGNAACACTCAGATCCGAACACTCAGATCCGAACACTCAGATCCGAACACCACGCTGTACTCTAAGGTGTGACAGGCCCGTTTATGGTGTGACTGATGAGATTATAACCCGGTTTATAATACAGTTATACAGCTTTATACTCAGCTCATATCAGAACCCTGGCGCGTTCTCTAACGGGTGATGACCCGGTTTACGGCCTGATTGATGAGATTGGGACTGGGTTTATGGCGCTGCAGTATACCGTGTTATAAAGCGTGCTTCCTGTGCTCTGTTTATTTGTCAGGAAGTGTCTGAGCTCTGTGTGCTGATCCGTTACACTCACAGATTCTGAGGACTTCACTTCTCCTACACTCTACCAGCCCTCCTCCCTCCGCTAATAATGTCTCCCTTCAGCCACAATCCCTCTCTCCCTCTCTCCGCCACTGGCTCTACTCCTCCACTCCGCCCCTTTTCCCTACGAACAGAGCCTCTATTCATCCAACACCACAGACTCCGAGAGAGGGAGAGAGAGACAGAACAAGAAAGAGAGAGACAGTAAGAGAAAATACAGGAAGAGAGAGAGCAAGCGAGAGAGAGAGAGATAGAGAGAGAGAGGGAGAGAGAGAGAGAGAGAGAGAGAGAGGGAGAGAGAGAGAGAGAGAGAGGGATGGGGTAATAGCTAAGCTGCTGAGTTAAAACAGTGTACAACAGGCATTGCTAATCAATCAGGACAGACCTGAATCAAAGACATTTTTAGAAACGGACTTTAATGAGTTTAATGGAGTTTAATGGAGTTTAACAGTGTTGGGTCTGACTGGTGGGGGTGCAGAGTAGTGTAGTGTGTTCATCACTTCCTGTAGAACTCAGTCGAGCAGTGAGACTGACGTTCCTACTGGCTCTGAATGTTCTAAATGTCTGCTGCAGATCCAGCCAGCAGTCAAAGAGGGATCGTTTACTCCTCAGCAACTAATAATCCCCTCCTGCCTCACAGAGAGACTCCGACCGATACCTCATACAGGTCAGAACACCTCATCATTCATCTCCCATCATCCTCAGGGTCGCCCCTTCCCATAACCCCCCAGGCCCACTCCATGCTCATTCAGGACATACGGTTAGCCTGCTAGCATTAGCACACTCCAGAGACGTTCTGTTTCTATAAGAGTTAACATAGTAACTTATGGCTAGTGTGTAAGCTCAGGGCTAACGTCTTAACCAGTACCTACCAGAGAGCATGAGGATGTGGGCCATGTCTGGAAAGGATATGGCACTGCTGGTCCACTGTCAGCACTGGCGATCTGCAGTGAGCCAAAGGTGGCCCACATATTTACAAGCATTTGGCCCACCTGTCCCAAACAAATCTGGTCCACTAGTGGCAGAGTTGCCTACTTTTGGCTGACATGTGGCCCTAATGTGGTGTACATGTGGCCTGGATCTTCCAAGTGCGTGTCTACCCACCTAGCAAGTGGGCCAGATAAAAAGAGGGAATGTGGGCCAGCTTTGGGCCAGAGCAATTTTGCTATCTGGACGTCAACTTAGGGCTAGTGTGTTAGCTCAGGGCTAACATACTAACTAGTGGCTAGTGCATTACCTTATGGCAAGTGTGTTAGCTCAGGGCTAACATATTAACTATTGGGTAGCGTATAAGATTGTGCCTAGTGAGTTAGCTTACAGCCACTGTGTTGGCCCGAGGCTTGTGTATTAATTGGTGGCTAGCATGTTACACCATAGCTAGTGAATTAGCGTAAGGCTAACAGGTCAGCTCTGGGTGTTGTCTGACTGTTTGAGGCTACTCCACTGAGCTGTTATATATAACACTGTGTTTTTACGGTGCTGAATGAGAACAGTACCATAACAGCATCAGTACGGTGTATCAGGATTAGGAACATTTCCAGGAAGTCCTTATTCTTACTGTTTGTGCGTTCAGGTATGTGTGTGTGTGTGTGGTATTTGTTCAATGTGTGTGACAGCAGACAGGGCAGTGTGAAGTGCAGCTCCACACTCTAAATATAAACCATGAGGGAGAGAGAGCGAGAGAACGAGGGCAGAGAGAGGGAGAGAACCATACTGCCAAGACTGGACTCGGACACTCCATCTGGAGAAGGACCCTGATTTCTGGAAAAGAGAGATGACGCTCCGCTCTAGAGCCTTCCTGATCCCACTGATCTAAACCCAGTCCCCTCTGTCAGCTGGTCCCTAAACTAACCCACTGACCTAAACCCTGTCCCCTCTGTCAGCTGGTCCCTTGACTAACCCACTGACCTAAACCCTGTCCCCTCTGTCAGCTGATCCTGAGACTAACCCACCGACCTAAACCCAGTCCCCTCTGTTAGAAGGTCTGGAGACTAACCCACTGACCTAAACCCTGTCCCCTCTGTTAGAAGGTCTGGAGACTAAACCAGACTACAGGGTCAGTCACCACAGTCTGGCCATAGAAACAAGCAGACAGAAACAATGCTGGACGTCCAGACAGAGAAGACGTGTGGTCACTGTGAGAGCGGGGAGGCTGAGACAGAACTGCACTGTCCCCTCTTCTGGGACCCAAATTCAAGACTAAATTCCAGACTAGACACGAGACAGGTTCACTAACCAGAACTGACAATCCTTCTCTGAATGTTATCATTCTGGATCTGTAAAATGACCTACACTCTACAGCAGCCGCTCAGCATCGCCACAAAACCACAACCTGACCCCACTGACCTTCACCGGACTGACCTTCACCAGACTGACCTTCACCGGACTGACCTTCACCAGACTGAGCTTCACCAGACTGAGCTTCACTGGACTGAGCTTCACCGGACTGAGCTTCACCAGACTGAGCTTCACCAGACTGACCTTCACCGGACTGACCTTCACCAGACTGAGCTTCACCAGACTGAGCTTCACTGGACTGAGCTTCACCAGACTGAGCTTCACCAGACTGAGCTTCACCAGACTGACCTTCACCGGACTGACCTTCACCAGACTGACCTTCACCGGACTGACCTTCACCAGACTGACCTTTCACCAGACTGACCTTCACCGGACTGACCTTCACCGGACCCCTTACTGTACACTGTTAAACACTGTGGCTGTCTGAGCAGGTTTTACTGTTTCAGACAGAGAGAGGGATCTGGAGATGGAGAGACAGAAACTGGCTGTGGGGGATGAAAAGAGGAAGCAGAAGAGAGAAAAAGAGAAGAGAACAACACCCAGCAGGGGAGGGGAGGTCACCGGCAGGCTTCAGCAGAACAAACCCTCCAAATTAAACCTCAGATTAAAAAGTGAGCCCTGCTTTCAGAAGCTCTGTCTACATGGAACTAGAGTGTCTGCACACATCGCTGGCCTACATGACTTAGCCTAGTTAGCATATAGTAGCCTATGTAGTTACAGTGGCTGGTTCTAGTTGTCAGTTGCTGTAGCTCAGCTATTGTAGTACAGTTAGCTAAGCTAGCCTAGCTAGCTGCAGTAGCCCAGTTAACAACGTTAGCCATTTCAGCTATATCAGCCTAGTTTACAAAGTTAGCCTAGCTAGCTATATTACCCTTAATCAATAGCAGACAATGCTAAGCAATGTCGTCTCATGAATATTAGCTCATTAGCATGTATAATGACAAACGTTTGATTATCTATTTAGTTATACACTGTCAGAATATCATGAGCACCCCCGGTGTGGGATGAGCTCGGTCCGGGATGTCACAGACACCATGTGACCGGGTTTGCTGCACGTATATATAAGGAAACACGCTAGTCAGTTGTAGCAGAGTGCAAAAAGACCTTCATGGATAAAAGGGCATGAAGACCCGGCGAAGAGTGGCAGCATCTCGGACGACGCTAACTTTGTGAGATGTTCTAAAGCCGCTGTAGTGAAGGTGACTTCCTGCATACTGAGTGTCTCCCAACAGCCTAAGAGCGGTGCCCCACAGGCTATTGATGGGGAACGCTGACTCCGGCAAGTGGTACACAGCAACCAACGCCCACTGTGGACCAGTTAACCTCAACAAGCCGTGGGCTGGAGGTTACGGCTGAAGTACACTTGAGCAAGGCACCTAAACCCCAGCTGCTTCTAGGGGTGCTGTGAATAGGGGTAACCACTGCCCGGGCAAGTGTGCTCACTGCCTCCTTGTGTGTGTGTTCACCAGTGTGTGGGTGTATGTGGGTGTTTCACTTCACAGATGGGCAAATTACAAACACACATGGCAAACGGTTCTAAAGTCTAATTCTAATAACGAACACAGGAGCAGTGAGGAAAGGGTCCGGGATCACCACCGCACGAACACTGTGACGTCAAAGCATCTCAGCACAAAGCGAGCATCGCACTGAACACTCCCTCTACGAGGAAAAGGGATCTTAATGCTCAGGTGCGTGTGGGAAACTGGGTCCTGTTGTTCCCTCCCTGTCCTTCGTTTAGCAGTTTGCTGCTCCTGCTTGTTTCCCGCGCCGGACTGTCGCCGTCCTCCCTGTATTCCCTACATAAAGGTTCGGCTGAGCGTTCGACCGCGAATACACGGAGGAGCTTCTCTGCAGGTCGTTTGAATGGCGCTCAGTTTCCTGCAGGTTGTGGTGTTGATGGTGAAATGTGAACCCCTATGAGTACGAGTGAACACCTGGGCAGTGGGCGGAGTCTGAAGATAGTGAGGTGAGTGTGAGAGCAACGGCGAGTGAACTCTCTCACTGCCGCCTCTGACTGTATTTGTGTGTGGACGTTGTCTGCACACGTCAGACAGATGCTGTAACACATGTACACACACGTACACACACTCACACACACCTGCCCTTGCGCACATACACACACTGGGTGTGGTACGAGTAGAAGTGCCTGGGGGAGGAACAGTAGGGCAGTGAGGAACTTTCAGGAACATACTGTACACCGAGCCCGGCGTTCAGGACATAAACACCAAACTATCACCTCCTCCAACACTAGCGCTCCTACGGGATCCCCTCAGCACCTCAGCGCTAAGGGGACGTGGACCTTGTTGCCATGCTAGATTAAACCCAGTGGTCCAAAAGAAATGACCCAAAACGTCCTGCAGAACATTCTGGTTCCTTTGGCCCACAGTAAAAGGACAGTATGCTCCTTCCTCCTCCTGTAGCGCTACTGGTTCTAAGATACGAGGTTTGGTTCCCACAGCAACAACATATCTGAGCCTGTACGCATCGGCTCCACCGTGACCCTCTGAAGAGTCCAGAGCTGTCACACCTGAATAACCACCTGCGCCGTTTGGGCACACTTCATGAGAACCACACCTGACTCCTCTGTGAAGGCCTCATCCTATCAGCCCCCCGTACCTGCTGTCAGATCAGCGCTATCTCTGTGCAGATCACGTTCTGGAAGCAGAAGAACCAGAGCTTTCTGCCTGTACATGTTGAATGACTCCTCCCTGGCTGCGAGAGCTGCTCACAGCCAATCGGCGGTCACGGGGCTCACCGCGTTCTGTGATAAGGCACTGCAGCAGAACCCTCACATGTACGGGCTTCCTTACAGCAGTGTGAGAACGTGCTCGTCTCCTGTGATTTAAAAGCTCAGTAAACACGTTTATACCCTCAGAACATCTGGAGGAGAACCGTGGAACCACACTTCAAACTAGATCACGAGAGATCAGCTACTGTACTGAGGATTAGCCGTTAGCGTATCGAGGCGTACAGGGTGTGTATGGGGGCGTTGACTCTAATGATATACAACCAAAACTCAGTTTAAACAGTCTGGTTGGGTGATCAGGTGGTCAGGTGGTCAGGTGGTCAGGTGACTTTCACACAGATCTGATCTATATATGTGTATATATCCAGCAGTATACAGCAGAAACAGCAGGATACAGCATTTCCTGCTCTGGCATTCTGCCCAGTACCCATCCGACATTCCTTCTGTAAAATTCAGATTGGATTCCCTCCTTATTCCCTCTCTCCCAGATCCCACCCAGCACATTCTGATCCCCTCAGCTCCATACTGGCAACAGATACAGAACAGATCAATCATGCAGTGTCTCTGACCTCTCATCGCTGACCAGCTCAAAGGCCCCTCCCACTCCGAACATGGACTGAGCCAGGGCCAGAGCTGAGGGGGTCTGGATCGGAGTGAGGGTCGGGTGGAACGGTCCATCTCGGGCAGTGTGGGGGCCGGGAGACGCAGGCTGGGAGCGAGTCGCTCTGAACTGGAAGGAGAAACACAAACACACACCTCAGTGACCTGAAGAGTCTGGATCACTCCGTCACACATATAAGCAGTTCGTCTACGTTTCGGAATTACTCCGGGATTAGCGGCCGGTCTGCAGGACGATGACGTAGGTGTCACATTCTCCTACAGTGAGCCGTAGAGCAGGATGGACTCGATTCGTTTTCACCACATGGTGGTTTGTATTCTTATTAATAAATATATAATAATATAATAATAATAATAATATAATAAGTCCTTTTAAACGCTTCCTAGTTAGTCTGTAGGAATGTGTTTTGGAATTCTGGAACGTCTCTGGAATGTTTATTATTGCTGAGCTAACTCGGATTACTCCAATACCACTACACTGTGCAGTAACAGATCTGGTATATACACTTACTGTCATAATGTGTTCATATATACACTAATGAACAGAATCAGAATCTGTTGATGTAAACGATCATGTGTTCAGTCGGTTCTGGAACGCCGCACCGCATTAACGCAGGCTTATTTAGAGGACAACAGAGTAGAGCACGTGAATACTTCATCTCACTGCTCCGAACTGAACCGAAGTTCCTCTTAAACTCACTTCTTAGAACCTCTACCAGGAGCCTGTTACACAGAAGATCCTGGTGAATGAGAATGAGGTGTATGACGTCGGCGTCAGGTGTTTGGAGTAACTTGGGACCGAAAGGGTTTCAATATGAGTTCATATCCACAGTTTAGAGGAGGAAGCGGTCGGATCCTGATCCATAAACCTGCTCCTCAGACCATGATGACACTTCGACAGTCATAAACATAATCGCCTAAGGTAAATACAGGCGGAGGATCAGCTCAGAGCTGCTTCATGATAAACATGTCCCGAGTTTTATCAGATCAACCATGCGGACTCTTCTGAGCGTCTACACGCGTGTGCGAGACTGTAACCTCAGTGAACACCAACACCGTCACATTAAGAGACTGCAGTGGAGTTTTGTTCCGGTTTCTGGGTGTATCAGTTCTTTTCAGTGCCGGTGGATTAGCCGAGATCACTACAGCGATGGTTCAGCCCAGAACGTACTCACTACACAATCCAGCTCATGTTTGGTGAATGACGCGCTTCTTCAGTTTGACCACCGGAGCTATGGGGCTACCCAGATAGCAGATGAGTTTGGGCCAGTTCTGGCCATCTGGTGATAGTTGGTGGACAACCCGGGGCAGAGGTTCAGCATGTGGCCCAGAATAGGGCGGGATTACAGACAGCTCCACACGGTTTTGCCTCGTGTCTATATTTGTGGGGGTGAATATTGTGGACCAACAAGAAGAGTCGGGCCAGGTTTGGGTCACATCCACTAGTTCTGCTTACTTTACAGTGTGTGGGCTGGATCTGGGCTGGGGACCCAGCAGTGCACTGGGCTAGAACACGCCCAAGGATCTAGCTAACAAGTGAACCAGACCAAATGTGGTATTGTAGCTAACATGAAATGTAAGGTTATAAACCACCAATTAGCATGGTGCTAACTGCATGCCTGAAACCACAGTCACCATACACATCAGCCGCTTGTGCTGCTTTGTGAAATGGAGCTGAGGTGGTGCAGAAGACTGACCATGTTGGTGCAGTTAGCAGGTTAGCTAATTGGCTAACTGGAATGACACAAAAGTGAATTAGATAACTAGTGTGATTGGCAGCAGTGGGGTGACCTAACAGTAGAGAACAGTCCAGGCTGGTTTTTGCTGGTCCAGCGCTGGTTTAGCTGGTCACCTCAGCATGGTCGGACTGGTTGTCCATCATTCCAGCATGCACAACACAACATCTGCTGGTTTTGCTGGTGATCAACCATTCCAATCTACTCAGAAGGGAGGTCTAAAACAAGTGGCGCCACAGACTGCCCTGTAGCAATGAAGTGTAATTGACGGGGCTGGGGGCAACAGGGTGACCACTGGTGGACCACTGGCGGTTAAGCAGAGTATTAAAATGGCATTTGTCCACTCATAGTCCAATTTACTGGTTCTAGATGTGTGCAGGACAGTACCCTGAGCAGTCTGAGGGTGGAACAGCAATGGCAAACAGTCAGCAGCGTGCTGGACTTATCTGCTTGTTATCTGGGGCAGTTAGCCAAAAGGCTAACATCAAGGTTGGTAGGTTGGCTAACGTGTCTAAATCAAACAGTAAAACCACAGGAGTAAACAATAAGCTGTTCATCCCGTCTCCCGACTGACTGTGATCATTCAGTCTCTCGTGTTTATTTATAGCCAGTGTGCTGTGACTAAATTAGCCCGGGGCTAACTTCAGACACCAAATTAGCCCAGGGCTAACTTCAGACACCAGACACGTCTTGGTTGATCAGGTGTGTTCGGTGCGGTGTGAGGATGTGGGGGAGTCTGATTTCCCACCAAACCATCGCTATAAACCAGCAGTGTTACAGGTGAGTTAGTCCTTACCTTCCCCATCCCGTCCATGTCCAGGCGCAGCGGTGGGGGTATTTTCCGGGTGCGGGGTGTGTCGGGTGTGAGCGGCGGTGGTGAGAGAAGGTGTGTGTCGTGATATGTGGGTGTGTGTGTGGGTGATGGTGGTCCGCTGTGTGCGACGTCCACTCTGTACCCAGCTAGTTGGTGGGTGGTCCCTTGGGAGTGTACCATGTGACCCGCTCTCAGCCCTCGCACGCCCAGTGGCTTGAGCACGGCACCACCCACCGCACCCTCTGCCCCGCCCAGCCCCACCGTCTCCAGGGACTCCAGTGAGTGGGCGTGCCTCATGCTGTCGATCACCCGGCGGAGCCCACGTTCCTCCGCCTCCCGCTCCATCACATCCACGCATGTCCAGCGGCCACGCTTGTATGGCTCGCCCAGGCCCTGGCCCAGTCGCACCACGCGGAACCGTGAGGCTCCGCCCCCGGCACCCGTTTGCTCTAAAGAGGTCTGTTTCCGCATGGTGACGGGAGTGCTGGGCTGGCTCGAACTCTGGTATGTCTGGAGGGTTGGACTTAGAGTGTGGCTTAAGGCGGGGCCATTTAGAATACTTGTAGTGGGCGTGGCCTGGTCTCCAGAGCCTTTATGAGCCCCATTGTTCGTCGAAGGGGAAGCAGCACGTTCGGGGCTGACGGGTCCTTTGGGGGCAGAACTTTCCCCAACCGTCTGGTTGTAATCAGAGGTGACGCTGGTGATCTGGAAACCGCTCCGCTTCTTTCCGCCGCTCATCCTGACCAGAGAGTGTCTGAGTGAAGGTGTTTAGGTCCAAGTTACATCCTGGTTTCCCGGGCAAATGGAGAAACTGGACACTCCTCTGTAAACACAATGTCCTGCAGGGTGACCACCGAGCATCTGGTTAATATCTCACAGCACAGGTAACCCCTGCCCCCCTCCTGCACTTATTCTAATTAAAGCTGGGCTTGTGCGCTCCCTCTCTCCTCCCCTCTCTCCTCCCCTCTCTACATCAGCAGGCTGTCTGAGTCCGAAGGTTGTGCAATATCTGGACACAAACAGCAGCTGCCCGCTGTGAGAGAGTGGACAGTATTTATAGTGCTGCTGCTGCTTTACAGGGCATATTCAGCTTTGAGTGAGACCACGGCGCGCACTACAGGAGATATACGAGTGGCAGGGGGCGGAGCCTGGAGATTTATGAGGGGGCGTGGCCTGTGGAACTTACTGTCCATAAGCGAGAGCACGATTCAAGTCTCAATGTGAACTCTGTTGCTGAAGTGAACTAGAGCAATCCAAACTGACTAGACACTAAAGTACAACTACAGTACAACTAACCGCACTATCCAGTAGCGATTAGGGGGTGTGGTCAGAAACTTAGTTTCCTGAAGCACTACACTTTTTAAGCCTGAATGCGAACAGTCACACTGAATCAAGCAGCATGTACATCATAACACTGAACCGAAACAACAGTGTGAACGCACACTAAGCTAAACCGAGCTAACAACGCAATTACTAGTCAAATAGGGCGTGGCCTGTAGCGTGGTGAGTGGGCGTGGCCTGTTAAAGCTCCAGTGTGAATGCTCACTACAGCGAAACGGAACTAAATCAACAAACGGAGGTTCATTAAAGAAAACTAGCACTAGCGAAGTGAATCGGTGCAAACGGAGCGTTCAGACTGCCAATAAACCAGCTTAGAACAAACCGAATTCAACCCACAACCCACAGTCTGGATGCTAAACAGGCGCAAAAGCGGATACAGAGGTTTCAGATCAGTCCAAAAACCTAATCCGCTGTACAGAGCCTCTCTCTCCTTCTCCCTCCCCACGTTCTGAATTTGGGGTTATGTACACACGCG
>JAVGWN010002926.1:0-10699 GCA_034552555.1 Semaprochilodus insignis
ATCCACTCATATCTCAACGTTAGCCGTGTTAGCATTGCAGCATTCCTGTAATCCGGAGAATTCTCCCGGATAATGTTCCCCTGACATACAGTCATACGCGAACAGACGCTTGCATGCTGCGAGCCCCCTTGGCCCGCAGTGATCGGGCAATATTCCCCCCTGTCACTGCCAGATGAAATATGAGCCAAGTTTAGCAAGGTAATTATGAATCTATCACAATTTACAATCCCAAGATGCAAAATGAATGTGTATTTCATGGGCATCTGATGGTTAATCAATCACTTAATTCCGCCCGTGGCCTCTTTATGCAAGATAAATTTCGGCTCTGACGACTTCTGTTCTCCTCCACTCCGAACTAATAACGGCGCTCCGTTTGTTTCAGATCTCGGCTCTGATAGGCGTCCACAGGTGCTCCAGGCTTTGGGGGCAAAAAGCAGCTGTGTGAGCTTTTCAGGCTCATATTTGCTTCATAACTGCTCATAAATGTCAGCGGGTATGTGAAATATTTAAGACTAAAGAGTCTCGGCGATAATAAAATGCGTGCTGTGGTGTAATATGAATTATTTCTGACTCATCATTTATTGAAAAGGGATGATGTGTCTGGAAAGTGCAGGTCTATATTACATTAGTGTTTATTTCATGTTTATGTAATATTATGTCAGAATTTGAACTGAAGTTCTGGTTCAGAACAATGAGAAATACCTCTAAACCGGTCCAGACATGATGCACCCTGAGTGTAAACGCTACATAACTATGAAATTAGTGATGTAATTGCATAATTACATTCAAACCGAAGAGCACGGTGATGATGATAATAGCTCTCGACTGCTAAAGGTCAATATGGGTTAATGCATTTAAGCAAGCACAATGTCTCAGCCTTACCCGGTAATAGTCAGTGCTGTAGATGTCTCTGGACATTCCGAAGTCTCCGATCTTGACCAGCAGGCCGTTACCCACGAGGCAGTTCCGGGTCGCCAGGTCTCTGTGTACAAAGTGCTGGGATGCAAGGTAAACCATCCCCGCAGCAATCTGAGTGGCTATGTGCAACATCTGAGACAGGCCCAGCTCCCCGTTGGTCTGCAGCGGCTGTCCGTCAACCAGGATCATGGCATCAGGTCCGTGAGCTCTGTGAACAGAAGACATCACGATCGGTTTTTGTTTATTTATACTTATGTTCATATCGGGGGGTTAATGTATCTAGAACCCTTTACCTTAATTAGGTTTATTCTACTGAATCAAATGATTGAACATTCCTGTCATAACAGCACCCAAACTTGGCAGCCAAATGTGTCGGCGGTGACCATTTTGGTACTGATAACTGTAGCTCATTTGGAGCTGGGCTCAGTAACGCTGGGCAGTACACGACTAGCAAACACAGCTTTGAACAACTTTATTATTTTTCAAAAAACTAAACAAAACAAAACAAAAACGGTACATACAATATTATTTTATAATACATAAAACATGTTACGCTAGTGAAACGCTAGTGAGTACGTGACTAGCAAACCCAGTTTTAAACAGTTACACACACATAAAATCTCCGTCTTTTTAATTAAAGCACAAACGAATTGAGTTAACAGTGACGGTTCCTAATGCTCCACACTGAGTTTCAGATTTTGGCATTCTCTTTAAAACAATGGGATCTGACTGCTCACCATGTGACCATGAGGGACAGACAGGCAGTCTTGCCTCCTGCTCTAAAATGCAGGGGTGTGGCTAAAATAAAACTCCGCCTCCAGGCTAAAACTCTGTATGTTTCGGTAGTTACCACTTGGGCTCATTTTGAGCAAAACTCAAACACTAGCGAGTACATGACTAGCAGACCTAGTTTTAAACAGTGGTGCACATGTATATGTAACATAAAAGCACTGTATTTTTAATAAAAGCAGAAAGAAATCTGTTCCACACTGATTTTTAGATTTGGGCATTGGCTCTAAATCAAACATGTGACCAATCAGAGTCCTTGGGCAAGACTCCTAAAACTACCGTCGCCTTCCTGTGTATGATATGACCGTAAGTTGCCCTGGATCGGAGCGTCTGCCAAATACCACAGTAAACCCAGTTTTAGACAGTGGTGCTCATCATATGTTTAGTACAATCATCATATCCATCATTTCAAAAAATAATGACTTTTATTTACTCTTTTATTGGTAAAAAGTCTTCGCTGGCGTCCCGTTTGGTAAAGCAGGACTCCAGAGTCCTGGAATTGACTCTGACTCTCGACACCTGCCACTGGAATCGATGGAATCCTTGACTCGACTTGACTCGGTTTCTCTCTTGCTCACTCGCCTCTGTCTTCATGTCCCTTTTCACCGACTACAAGGAAGAAACATGTAGCTGATACAGTCGACTCCAAGATTCCGAGAAGAATCGGAAGAATCGGCTCTTTTGGAATCGACNTTTGGTAAAGCAGGACTCCAGAGTCCTGGAATTGACTCTGACTCTCGACACCTGCCGCTGGAATCGATGGAATCCTTGACTCGACTTGACTCAGTTTCTCTCTTGCTCACTCGCCTCTGTCTTCATGTCCCTTTTCACCGACTACAAGGAAGAAACATGTAGCTGATACAGTCGACTCCAAGATTCCGAGAAGAATCGGAAGAATCGGCTCTTTTGGAATCGACTCCTCATCACTGGTCCCGCTTTCGGCTGTCAGTCAAGTCAGCGTCAGCTCCACTCAGGTACAGTGTTTATTCTTCTCTGGGTTGAGCTGAGCTGATAGACAGTGATTTATTTCAGACTGTTTAAGGTTTTTAGGTCTCCATGACTTTATACAGCGTGTTGTCATGGTAATCTGGGAGGACAGGAGGGATATATACAGCACAGCCTAAACACAGTGATGTCTAGTTTAAGTCTAGTTTCTCCTAACTCAGTGTTCTAGTACTGGGGAGCTTCCAGAATCGGTCAGCTTCTGAAACCCGGAGTCGTGCTTTACCACACGGGATGCCAGCAAAGAACCGATTGGTCCTGTACTCGAAGTCTTTTGGCTGTGACTCTAATGACGTGTTTCTGACAGTCGCTTCTCAGTTTTCGATCCGTGTTCCTAACTAAGAGGTCGTGTCTGTACTAATTCAGGTCGTATGTGTAAATGTTTACAGTTGTAAAGTTTACGAGCTGTATTCTCACTAAACACACACGGCATCACGCCATAACGTGTTTATGATGATTCAGCTAACGTATGAAAGCAGACTTTAGTGTAGAACAGACGTGCTTATGCACGAGTGTGGACGAGGACGCACCAGTAACCTTACTCCATATGTAAGTACCCTGTAAACGGTGACTGTGTGTATGTTTAGTTTCTATTCACCTCTATTAATATGCTGGGTTTAAATCGATCAGAACACATTTCTGGAAATATCCGATTTGTTTTTGATTATGATTTTTTCATTATTATTTTTTTTTTAATTTGAAATATTTGAAAACCAAAAGTAACTGTAAAAAACTGAACCCGGCTGATTCGCTCATAAACAAGCCCCTTTCTTAGCTGCACTGCTAGGTAACCCTAGACCATACCAGTGGAGCTCCAGAACCAGGATTAAGCTGAGTAACATCTGGCTACTGGACTTCCGTGGTACTCCTTTTACAAAGCTATCCTGATTAGCTCCATTCTGAAAGCGCAGCGAGCTGAACCGATGCGAGCACCAAATGAGCAAAGACAAGTATGCTAATGCTAATGGCATTAGCATTTGCACGGCCTACATTTCAGTCACGAATATCGACGCACCCCCCCCCCAACGCCCCCCATCCCTCCATCATCCACAAGCAGCGTCCTCCCTGCCAAGGCAACAGCATGCAGTGACTCAGGAGGCGAGCGCCTGGTGGGCGGGTGCTGTGGGGGGTGGGGGGTTATAAATATGATTCTCCTTTCTCAGCACCGCACAGTGTATGTGTATTATCCAGCGTCTATCAGGACACGGTGTCATCACGCATTTGGCGCTTTTGTAGTAACATGTTATCCCTCTTAATCCAGCCAGCAGGAAATAGAAGGCAATTCTCGCTCCCGGGATGGGCCTTGTCAGGAGCGATGTACGCAGTGTATCCAGCTCTTATTCCTTGTACAATTCCTCCACAAAAGGTTGTTACCCATCCATCACCCTCTGATAGCTCGCGCCGGAGCAATATCGCACAAGGACGACAGGAAATGAAAGGAGCTGGATCTCATCTCGCCCTGATACCTTTTAATATGAGACTAAAGGCCACTGTTGATGTCAGATTTCCATAAAACACCTTTAAATATTACGTTTAAAGGGGACTGAAGTTCTACGGTGTTACATCTTCATCCGTGTGATCATGGCTGCTCCATAAATAGGACCGTTCCGCTGTCCTAAGGCAAGCTTTCCGGTTTTCCTCATGGACTGTGTAGCCACAAATAATCCCAAACACATTCAGTGATGCTGGTGTTCTGGACTCTGGGGTGGTCAGTCCATTGTTCTGAGAACACCAGCAGCTTCTTTGTTGGATGTGTCCGTCTCTCGTTCAGACCTCCGTAGCCTTTGAGGTGTCTTCTTCTCCCAGAGGAAGGATGGACAGGATGTGGATGTTCTCCTCTCTCTCGGAGATGACAGTGCTGTTAATCTGATGGAGACATGGCTGCTGGAGTCGCCAGGCCTTCCGGGTGGTTGTTAGGAGTCTTGTTTTCTCTGTAACGTCCTCCTGTCTTATGCAAGAGGATATTTTTATGTCTGGTCTCATCAGACACATCTCCTGAAAGGTGAAGAACTTAATGGCTAGACTGGAAATCAAATGTGGGGTGGTCTCTGACTTTTGCACAGTACTGTATAATTCAGCATGACGTGTAGCCAGCTAGTTTAGCTGAGTTGGTCATTTACTCTTTGCAGATTAGATATAATTATGGCTCAGTTATAAGAAAACCATTATATCAGGGGTCTGTTGGATGCTGTCAGTGGGATGCTGAGTGTGCTGTAAATAGCCAATCCCGGGGCCAAACTTGCCCGAAAACGGGGGGCCAAATGTGACCCCTAAAACAAATGACCATCACAGAACTTGTTAAGCTTTTTCACAGTCGCGTCCTTGTTTGTTCAGCACCATTGTGGGTTTAAAAAGGGTCTAACTTCTTTCCACTCCAATCCGCTTGTTAACACATCCAGGTCTACTAAGTCGACTGAGGTGTTCTGTGTTGTTTGGGTCGAAATAAGATACTCAGTTACGGTTCTAGCTCTTTCCTTGTGATGGGAAAGAGAAGAGGAGAGTCGGCAGCTGATAAGCTGAGTTACAGTTCAACACCAGTGAAGAAGAACACAGTTTGGTGTCCCTGGGCTCTAATGTTAGCTAGCTAGTTAACGTTAGCATCCATTTCCTTGATATAGTCTGTGGGTTTTACAGGGTGTTTGAACCTATATATGCATGTTCTGGTTGGCAGCTGGTTTTATGTGCTGCTCAGCTAAAGCCAAGATAACTAGCCTTAGCTCTACCTTAGCTAGCTTGCTAGCTGTCTTCATGTTATCATTCTAGATCTTCCCTCGTGATGGGAAAGAGAAGAGGAGAGTCTGCAGCTGATAAGTTGAGTTACAGTTCTTAGACCAATGAAGAAGAACACAGTTTGGTGCCCCTGGGCTCTAATGTTAGCTAGCTAGCTAACCTAGCTAACCTAGCCCACATATGCATGTTCTGGTTGGCAGCTGTTTTTTTTTTTATTTGCTGCTCAGCTAAAGCCAAGATAACTAGCCTTAGCTAGCTAGCCTTAGCGCTGCCTTAGCTAGCTTGCTAGCTCTCTTCATCAGCTTGTCTGATTGACAAGCCTGACAACACGAAGATGAGGGTTTACAGTTCATAAACACGGTGACTAATTTATTGTCCGGTGAGCTTCTAAGATCTATTGGCGAGTTTCCAAAGTTGTCACCTTCCGAGATATCATCTTTTGCAGTGAGGCCTTCACACGGTTCAGCAGAACTAAGAACCAGCATGCCGAGGAATTTGACCACTGCATTTAGTCCATTTGTGTGGTGAAACACCCACATATACACACACACTAGTGAACACACTCGCCCAGAGCGCTGACCAGTCCTATCCATGGTGCCTGGGGAGCAGCTGGGGGCTGGGTGCCTTGCTCAAGGGCACTTCAGTCGCAGGGGACCGAACTGGCGACCCTCCAGTCCCAGGGCTGGTTCCCTAACCTCCAGCCTGTGACTGCTAAGGGTCATATGGACTCCATGAGCCCATCTGTCTGTCTAGACTGGACAGAGTCATGACTAAACCCAACATGGCCCGTCAGTCTTTTGATACAGCATCTCATTCTCTTTAACTGGAAATCAAGCAAGTGCCCTTTCAGCTCCTGTAATCTTCCTCTAAATGTCATACACTTCTCAAGTGAGCAAGCCCAGACCAGCCTTCTGTACCAGCAGACACGTGGCTGAAAACCCCACCAAAACACCCTGAACCCAGAGCTCCTCAAGGCTACCCATCCTCCTCCATCGTGTCTGCAGACGTGTTTGATATGCTGGATATGTCAGAGGCCTCTTTGAAGAAAACGCATCAGATCTTTTTACAAATGTCCTCACACCTTATCTCGCACCATGGCAGTAGACCCAGAGCTGTTACCAAGACAAGCGGACACATAGGTTCACCTCAGCTCACTGAACATTTTGGTTTCTCTCTCGTTTGTAAACAAGCTGATAAACAACCCGGTGAAGTTTAGTGTTAGTATGATATGAGAATGAACAAACCATCCATAGCAGTGCAGGCTGTATGCCATCCACTCATATACACTCGCTGTCTATTCTGTCAGCTCCACTGACCATACAGGACACTCTGTAGTTGTCCAGTTCCAGACTGTAGTCCATCTGTTTCTCTGTATACTGTATTACCCTGTTCTTCAATGGTCAGGACCCCCACAGGACCACCACTAGGACCAGGTACTATGTGGGTGGTGGATCATTCTCAGCACTGCAGTGACACTGACGTGGTGGTGGTGTGTTAGTGTGTGTGGTGCTGGTGTGAGTGGATCAGCCACAGCAGTGCTGCTGGAGTGTTTAAACACTGTGTCCACTCACTGTCCACTCTATTAGACACTCCTACCTTGCTGGTCCACCTTGTAGATGTACAGTCAGAGACGATAGCTCATCTGCTGCTGCCCAGTGCAGTGTTGGTCATCCTCTAGTCCTTCATCAGTGGTCACAGGACGCTTTCCCCCGGGACGATGCCCTCAGGACGCCGCCCACAGAACACTGCCCACAGGACGCTGCCCGCTGAGTGGATCAGATACAGCAGTGCTGCTGGACACCTCAGTGTTACTGCTGGACTGAGAATCGGCCACCGACCAAAACTATCCAACCAACAGCGTCCTGTGGGGCAGCATCCTGTGTCCACTGATGAAGGACTAGAGGATGACCAACACTGCACTGTGCAGCAGCAGATGAGCTATTGTCTCTGACTGTACATCTACAAGGTGGAGCAGCAAGGTAGGAGTGTCTAATAGAGTGGACAGTGAGTGGACACTGCTGTGTCTGATGGCATAAACTGGAAGGTAAATTGACCCGGAGGTGTCAGTGTATGTAGGTATGTGGTGAGTGTAGCGTACCTGAGGAACTTGTTAAGGTCTCCGTGCTTCATGTACTCAAACACCATGATGAGGGGATCACCGTCCACACACACGCCATAAAACTTGACGATGTGTTCGTGCTGCAGGTTGGTCAGGAGCTCGGCTTCCCTCTGAAAGTCTTTCCGTGCTGCCAAGGTCGGGTCCTTCAGGGTCTACAGTGACAACATGACACGAAACAGGCATCTTACAACCCTGTCAGATTAGGACGTTTTGAAGATCGAGCTGCCTTCAGGTTGGGCTGTGTGGGGAATCAGGTGCCTTGGCTGGGGGGCTACGATTTCAAGGATATCCTCGGCCTGTCTGCTTAGCTGCAGGTCTTTCTAAAGACTTTCTGTTGTGTTTTTAATTCACGGTTAAAAACGAGGACATTTACTGAGGACAGCTCCGGCTGGGGACAGGCCACCAAAAACAGGGACATCTGGTCACCCTGGAAAGTACATCCCTCTGTTATAGTGTTTTGAATGTGTTTTTTTTCCCATTATGGGCAGATTTCTGATTATAATGTGGACGGAACCCATTAAAGCAACCTGCATGCACTGAGAGCTTTATCCATAATGGACTTTAGAATTAGAATCAGAGCAAAGGGACAAATTGACATTACGTCACAGCAGCATGGAGCTTACGTCCAGGTGGATAACAGAGGCAGCGCTGCACTGATACAGCAGGAGTTTGTACCCATCCAGAGGGTTATTATTTAACCAGGATTCTGGACACAAATCTTTCCAAATCAATAACTTCACAACTTGGTGTGGTTATTTTTTCATGTAGTCATGAACTTATACCAGACACACCTGTACCTGCAGAGATTCATGTAGAAATATTCACTGTATAAAGATGTTTATCCACATACACTCTGCAGAAACAAGAACCCAAACAGCAACCAACTGAACTTGCGGTTCTAACGTGCATTTTCCACCTGCTCGAGACAGAACCATTGTAATCACCATGATTAAAGACCTTTCTAATCATGTTTTTGGCACTCTAAATCATCTAACTAGGCTGGCTAGCTCGCTCGCTAATGTGCCCTTTAGCTTATTAGCTGCAATGAACTGATATACTGCTGTACTCTGCGCGCACACACACACACACACACACACACACACGTCTACATTTACACAGAACCGTGTGGAGAATCAAACACAGCTTTTATTTTTCACTGTCGAGTGTTAATATGAGCAGAAACACTCATTCTGTAGTCGCTAGCATAAGCGCTAACAGCGTTAGCTCCTCCTAGCTGGTCTCCTAATGTAGTAATGCTCTCTACAGAGTAATAACTCTAAACATATGGATCAGAACATCATCACACCGTCCTAGTTTACACTCTGGAGCTCTTACTGGAGTATAGTAGTGCTGGTGGAACTTCATCTTCATCTGATGAGTAAAGGATTCACTAAACTGGGATTAGCTTCAGCTGCTAACGTTAGCAAACACAGAGGATCCTCAGTGAGGCTAATACAGCAGCACTACCTGCTTTAGAAAGTTGGAAAATGTAGATAAATCCATTATATACTCTGGAATATTTGACATTACAGCCTCAAACACAATTTAATCTGACTGTTATTGACAATATTTTATCTGTTATGACTGAATTTTCTGAAAATTGTGGCGTTAATTGAGCTGCTTCCATGCTAACTGGGTGTGGGTTATGCAACCGGAAGTGTACTGAAGCCCTTTGTTTAGAAAGGATGAACTTGTTTGATTAGAATTAGAACTAAAAACTAGAACTAGATCTAAAATTAAGAATGTTTTAGATGAGAAGCAAACCTGGATCAGTACAACAGTGCAAACTAAATCAACAAATAAAGAACCGCATTTGGAAAAGAGACGAGGCATATTCACACATAATCATATTTACTCCATAACAATAAGCTTTAAAGGTGGAATAACATACAATAACAGGCTTTTGTCAGTCTAGCAGAGCAGAAAAGGGGCAAAATGAGACAATTTCACACCATTAAATGCAATACACACTTTCTATTATGAATATATTAACTTTCGATTCTGCTTGACGATTTGACAGCCGAGTTTAACGAGAGATTACACTACATTTTCAAAGTAATTATTTCTAACTTGTCTCGGTTTCATATAGTAGCACCTTTTTTATATCGGAAGCTTATAATTCTCTCTCTGTTTTTTTTTTTGTTTGAAAACCCCAAAGACGAAAATCAATATTTCTGCATTTTGGCTGTCTGCCATACACTTTTCCTCCAAGGCTGATGGCGCATGCCAAGTTCTATCAGATTCATTTTTTTCCTCCCTCTGTAAACACAGACGTGATTGAACTACAGACGAACCAGCGCGAACGAGGACGTACATAAGTCTAAAACAATCGCAGCCCTGCACAGATTTCTCCAGCATTAGAGTGATAACCATCATAAGACGCTAACAATGTAAAACAGAAGACTGGGGATGATCCTTATATAGTCGAATTAAAGGCTAGAAGATGACTAATCCTGTCACCGAACCCAGGCGGTGTCAGACTGGAGCTCCTACCAACTTAAATCCAGCAGAACACACATGCCTAGCTGCTCTACTCCAACAGTGCTGCCTTACTGTCCTCCTCTAAGCCACACTTGTCAACTCCCATCATCCTCTTTGTCCTTCCTAAAAGATTAAATTGGGTCCATCAGCCGTTTTGGCAGAGCGTGTCCTTATTTTATAGCACACATAAGTCACGGCAGCTCTAATATTCCAGCCAGCACACGCTCTCTCAAACAGCAGCAGTCAAAAGTTTGGACACACCTACCTACTCATCGCGTTTCACCGCGTTTTACCCAATTTACATGTTTATATCAGAATCAGAATCAGAATCAGGTTTATTAACCAAGTATGTTGACACACACAAGGAATTTGGTTTTGGAAGTTTGTTAGTACAGAACCAATATACAGATAACTGACTCACAGTCCACAATATACACAACGACTCCACATATACATACATATATACAATCTACACAATATACAAACAATAAACAAACTACAAATAATATACAGTTTCCACATTATTTACATACAGTATAAGGCAGTAGTGTTAAGGTACAGGCAGTAGTATTGAGGTAGAGAGAGTAGTGTTGAAGTAGAGACAGTAGTATTGAGGTAGAGAGAGTAGTGTTGAGGTAGTGGCAGTAGTGTTAAGGTAGA
>JAVGWN010002928.1:0-10697 GCA_034552555.1 Semaprochilodus insignis
ATCCACTCATATCTCAACGTTAGCCGTGTTAGCATTGCAGCATTCCTATAATCCGGAGAATTCTCCCGGATAATGTTCCCCTGACATACAGTCATACGCGAACAGACGCTTGCATGCTGCGAGCCCCCTTGGCCCGCAGTGATCGGGCAATATTCCCCCCTGTCACTGCCAGATGAAATATGAGCCAAGTTTAGCAAGGTAATTATGAATCTATCACAATTTACAATCCCAAGATGCAAAATGAATGTGTATTTCATGGGCATCTGATGGTTAATCAATCACTTAATTCCGCCCGTGGCCTCTTTATGCAAGATAAATTTCGGCTCTGACGACTTCTGTTCTCCTCCACTCCGAACTAATAACGGCGCTCCGTTTGTTTCAGATCTCGGCTCTGATAGGCGTCCACAGGTGCTCCAGGCTTTGGGGGCAAAAAGCAGCTGTGTGAGCTTTTCAGGCTCATATTTGCTTCATAACTGCTCATAAATGTCAGCGGGTATGTGAAATATTTAAGACTAAAGAGTCTCGGCGATAATAAAATGCGTGCTGTGGTGTAATATGAATTATTTCTGACTCATCATTTATTGAAAAGGGATGATGTGTCTGGAAAGTGCAGGTCTATATTACATTAGTGTTTATTTCATGTTTATGTAATATTATGTCAGAATTTGAACTGAAGTTCTGGTTCAGAACAATGAGAAATACCTCTAAACCGGTCCAGACATGATGCACCCTGAGTGTAAACGCTACATAACTATGAAATTAGTGATGTAATTGCATAATTACATTCAAACCGAAGAGCACGGTGATGATGATAATAGCTCTCGACTGCTAAAGGTCAATATGGGTTAATGCATTTAAGCAAGCACAATGTCTCAGCCTTACCCGGTAATAGTCAGTGCTGTAGATGTCTCTGGACATTCCGAAGTCTCCGATCTTGACCAGCAGGCCGTTACCCACGAGGCAGTTCCGGGTCGCCAGGTCTCTGTGTACAAAGTGCTGGGATGCAAGGTAAACCATCCCCGCAGCAATCTGAGTGGCTATGTGCAACATCTGAGACAGGCCCAGCTCCCCGTTGGTCTGCAGCGGCTGTCCGTCAACCAGGATCATGGCATCAGGTCCGTGAGCTCTGTGAACAGAAGACATCACGATCGGTTTTTGCTTATTTATACTTATGTTCATATCGGGGGAATTATCTAGAACCCTTTACCTTAATTAGGTTTATTCTACTGAATCAAATGATTGAACATTCCTGTCATAACAGCACCCAAACTTGGCAGCCAAATGTGTCGGCGGTGACCATTTTGGTACTGATAACTGTAGCTCATTTGGAGCTGGGCTCAGTAACGCTGGGCAGTACATGACTAGCAAACACAGCTTTGAACAACTTTATTTTTATTTTTCAAAAAACTAAACAAAACAAAAACGGTACATACAATATTATTTTATAATACATAAAACATGTTACGCTAGTGAAACGCTAGTGAGTACGTGACTAGCAAACCCAGTTTTAAACAGTTACACACACATAAAATCTCCGTCTTTTTAATTAAAGCACAAACGAATTGAGTTAACAGTGACGGTTCCTAATGCTCCACACTGAGTTTCAGATTTTGGCATTCTCTTTAAAACAATGGGATCTGACTGCTCACCATGTGACCATGAGGGACAGACAGGCAGTCTTGCCTCCTGCTCTAAAATGCAGGGGTGTGGCTAAAATAAAACTCCGCCTCCAGGCTAAAACTCTGTATGTTTCGGTAGTTACCACTTGGGCTCATTTTGAGCAAAACTCAAACACTAGCGAGTACATGACTAGCAGACCTAGTTTTAAACAGTGGTGCACATGTATATGTAACATAAAAGCACTGTATTTTTAATAAAAGCAGAAAGAAATCTGTTCCACACTGATTTTTAGATTTGGGCATTGGCTCTAAATCAAACATGTGACCAATCAGAGTCCTTGGGCAAGACTCCTAAAACTACCGTCGCCTTCCTGTGTATGATATGACCGTAAGTTGCCCTGGATCGGAGCGTCTGCCAAATACCACAGTAAACCCAGTTTTAGACAGTGGTGCTCATCATATGTTTAGTACAATCATCATATCCATCATTTCAAAAAATAATGACTTTTATTTACTCTTTTATTGGTAAAAAGTCTTCGCTGGCGTCCCGTTTGGTAAAGCAGGACTCCAGAGTCCTGGAATTGACTCTGACTCTCGACACCTGCCACTGGAATCGATGGAATCCTTGACTCGACTTGACTCGGTTTCTCTCTTGCTCACTCGCCTCTGTCTTCATGTCCCTTTTCACCGACTACAAGGAAGAAACATGTAGCTGATACAGTCGACTCCAAGATTCCGAGAAGAATCGGAAGAATCGGCTCTTTTGGAATCGACNTTTGGTAAAGCAGGACTCCAGAGTCCTGGAATTGACTCTGACTCTCGACACCTGCCGCTGGAATCGATGGAATCCTTGACTCGACTTGACTCAGTTTCTCTCTTGCTCACTCGCCTCTGTCTTCATGTCCCTTTTCACCGACTACAAGGAAGAAACATGTAGCTGATACAGTCGACTCCAAGATTCCGAGAAGAATCGGAAGAATCGGCTCTTTTGGAATCGACTCCTCATCACTGGTCCCGCTTTCGGCTGTCAGTCAAGTCAGCGTCAGCTCCACTCAGGTACAGTGTTTATTCTTCTCTGGGTTGAGCTGAGCTGATAGACAGTGATTTATTTCAGACTGTTTAAGGTTTTTAGGTCTCCATGACTTTATACGGCGTGTTGTCATGGTAATCTGGGAGGACAGGAGGGATATATACAGCACAGCCTAAACACAGTGATGTCTAGTTTAAGTCTAGTTTCTCCTAACTCAGTGTTCTAGTACTGGGGAGCTTCCAGAATCGGTCAGCTTCTGAAACCCGGAGTCGTGCTTTACCACACGGGATGCCAGCAAAGAACCGATTGGTCCTGTACTCGAAGTCTTTTGGCTGTGACTCTAATGACGTGTTTCTGACAGTCGCTTCTCAGTTTTCGATCCGTGTTCCTAACTAAGAGGTTGTGTCTGTACTAATTCAGGTCGTATGTGTAAATGTTTACAGTTGTAAAGTTTACGAGCTGTATTCTCACTAAACACACACGGCATCACTCCATAACGTGTTTATGATGATTCAGCTAACGTATGAAAGCAGACTTTAGTGTAGAACAGACGTGCTTATGCACGAGTGTGGACGAGGACGCACCAGTAACCTTACTCCATATGTCAGTACCCTGTAAACGGTGACTGTGTGTATGTTTAGTTTCTATTCACCTCTATTAATATGCTGGGTTTAAATCAATCAGAACACATTTCTGGAAATATCCGATTTGTTTTTGATTATGATTTTTTCATTATTATTTTTTTTTTAATTTGAAATATTTGAAAACCAAAAGTAACTGTAAAAAACTGAACCCGGCTGATTCGCTCATAAACAAGCCCCTTTCTTAGCTGCACTGCTAGGTAACCCTAGACCATACCAGTGGAGCTCCAGAACCAGGATTAAGCTGAGTAACATCTGGCTACTGGACTTCCGTGGTACTCCTTTTACAAAGCTATCCTGATTAGCTCCATTCTGAAAGCGCAGCGAGCTGAACCGATGCGAGCACCAAATGAGCAAAGACAAGTATGCTAATGCTAATGGCATTAGCATTTGCACGGCCTACATTTCAGTCACGAATATCGACGCACCCCCCCCCCAACGCCCCCCATCCCTCCATCATCCACAAGCAGCGTCCTCCCTGCCAAGGCAACAGCATGCAGTGACTCAGGAGGCGAGCGCCTGGTGGGCGGGTGCTGTGGGGGGTGGGGGGTTATAAATATGATTCTCCTTTCTCAGCACCGCACAGTGTATGTGTATTATCCAGCGTCTATCAGGACACGGTGTCATCACGCATTTGGCGCTTTTGTAGTAACATGTTATCCCTCTTAATCCAGCCAGCAGGAAATAGAAGGCAATTCTCGCTCCCGGGATGGGCCTTGTCAGGAGCGATGTACGCAGTGTATCCAGCTCTTATTCCTTGTACAATTCCTCCACAAAAGGTTGTTACCCATCCATCACCCTCTGATAGCTCGCGCCGGAGCAATATCGCACAAGGACGACAGGAAATGAAAGGAGCTGGATCTCATCTCGCCCTGATACCTTTTAATATGAGACTAAAGGCCACTGTTGATGTCAGATTTCCATAAAACACCTTTAAATATTACGTTTAAAGGGGACTGAAGTTCTACGGTGTTACATCTTCATCCGTGCGATCATGGCTGCTCCATAAATAGGACCGTTCCGCTGTCCTAAGGCAAGCTTTCCGGTTTTCCTCATGGACTGTGTAGCCACAAATAATCCCAAACACATTCAGTGATGCTGGTGTTCTGGACTCTGGGGTGGTCAGTCCATTGTTCTGAGAACACCAGCAGCTTCTTTGTTGGATGTGTCCGTCTCTCGTTCAGACCTCCGTAGCCTTTGAGGTGTCTTCTTCTCCCAGAGGAAGGATGGACAGGATGTGGATGTTCTCCTCTCTCTCGGAGATGACAGTGCTGTTAATCTGACGGAGACATGGCTGCTGGAGTCGCCAGGCCTTCCGGGTGGTTGTTAGGAGTCTTGTTTTCTCTGTAACGTCCTCCTGTCTTATGCAAGAGGATATTTTTATGTCTGGTCTCATCAGACACATCTCCTGAAAGGTGAAGAACTTAATGGCTAGACTGGAAATCAAATGTGGGGTGGTCTCTGACTTTTGCACAGTACTGTATAATTCAGCATGACGTGTAGCCAGCTAGTTTAGCTGAGTTGGTCATTTACTCTTTGCAGATTAGATATAATTATGGCTCAGTTATAAGAAAACCATTATATCAGGGGTCTGTTGGATGCTGTCAGTGGGATGCTGAGTGTGCTGTAAATAGCCAATCCCGGGGCCAAACTTGCCCGAAAACGGGGGGCCAAATGTGACCCCTAAAACAAATGACCATCACAGAACTTGTTAAGCTTTTTCACAGTCGCGTCCTTGTTTGTTCAGCACCATTGTGGGTTTAAAAAGGGTCTAACTTCTTTCCACTCCAATCCGCTTGTTAACACATCCAGGTCTACTAAGTCGACTGAGGTGTTCTGTGTTGTTTGGGTCGAAATAAGATACTCAGTTACGGTTCTAGCTCTTTCCTTGTGATGGGAAAGAGAAGAGGAGAGTCGGCAGCTGATAAGCTGAGTTACAGTTCAACACCAGTGAAGAAGAACACAGTTTGGTGTCCCTGGGCTCTAATGTTAGCTAGCTAGTTAACGTTAGCATCCATTTCCTTGATATAGTCTGTGGGTTTTACAGGGTGTTTGAACCTATATATGCATGTTCTGGTTGGCAGCTGGTTTTATGTGCTGCTCAGCTAAAGACAAGATAACTAGCCTTAGCTCTACCTTAGCTAGCTTGCTAGCTGTCTTCATGTTATCATTCTAGATCTTCCCTCGTGATGGGAAAGAGAAGAGGAGAGTCTGCAGCTGATAAGTTGAGTTACAGTTCTTAGACCAATGAAGAAGAACACAGTTTGGTGCCCCTGGGCTCTAATGTTAGCTAGCTAGCTAACCTAGCTAACCTAGCCCACATATGCATGTTCTGGTTGGCAGCTGTTTTTTTTTTTTATTTGCTGCTCAGCTAAAGCCAAGATAACTAGCCTTAGCTAGCTAGCCTTAGCGCTGCCTTAGCTAGCTTGCTAGCTCTCTTCATCAGCTTGTCTGATTGACAAGCCTGACAACACGAAGATGGGGGTTTACAGTTCATAAACACGGTGACTAATTTATTGTCCGGTGAGCTTCTAAGATCTATTGGCGAGTTTCCAAAGTTGTCACCTTCCGAGATATCATCTTTTGCAGTGAGGCCTTCACACGGTTCAGCAGAACTAAGAACCAGCATGCCGAGGAATTTGACCACTGCATTTAGTCCATTTGTGTGGTGAAACACCCACATATACACACACACTAGTGAACACACTCGCCCAGAGCGCTGACCAGTCCTATCCATGGTGCCTGGGGAGCAGCTGGGGGCTGGGTGCCTTGCTCAAGGGCACTTCAGTCGCAGGGGACCGAACTGGCGACCCTCCAGTCCCAGGGCTGGTTCCCTAACCTCCAGCCTGTGACTGCTAAGGGTCATATGGACTCCATGAGCCCATCTGTCTGTCTAGACTGGACAGAGTCATGACTAAACCCAACATGGCCCGTCAGTCTTTTGATACAGCATCTCATTCTCTTTAACTGGAAATCAAGCAAGTGCCCTTTCAGCTCCTGTAATCTTCCTCTAAATGTCATACACTTCTCAAGTGAGCAAGCCCAGACCAGCCTTCTGTACCAGCAGACACGTGGCTGAAAACCCCACCAAAACACCCTGAACCCAGAGCTCCTCAAGGCTACCCATCCTCCTCCATCGTGTCTGCAGACGTGTTTGATATGCTGGATATGTCAGAGGCCTCTTTGAAGAAAACGCATCAGATCTTTTTACAAATGTCCTCACACCTTATCTCGCACCATGGCAGTAGACCCAGAGCTGTTACCAAGACAAGCGGACACATAGGTTCACCTCAGCTCACTGAACATTTTGGTTTCTCTCTCGTTTGTAAACAAGCTGATAAACAACCCGGTGAAGTTTAGTGTTAGTATGATATGAGAATGAACAAACCATCCATAGCAGTGCAGGCTGTATGCCATCCACTCATATACACTCGCTGTCTATTCTGTCAGCTCCACTGACCATACAGGACACTCTGTAGTTGTCCAGTTCCAGACTGTAGTCCATCTGTTTCTCTGTATACTGTATTACCCTGTTCTTCAATGGTCAGGACCCCCACAGGACCACCACTAGGACCAGGTACCTATGTGGGTGGTGGATCATTCTCAGCACTGCAGTGACACTGACGTGGTGGTGGTGTGTTAGTGTGTGTGGTGCTGGTGTGAGTGGATCAGACACAGCAGTGCTGCTGGAGTGTTTAAACACTGTGTCCACTCACTGTCCACTCTATTAGACACTCCTACCTTGCTGGTCCACCTTGTAGATGTACAGTCAGAGACGATAGCTCATCTGCTGCTGCCCAGTGCAGTGTTGGTCATCCTCTAGTCCTTCATCAGTGGTCACAGGACGCTTTCCCCCGGGACGATGCCCTCAGGACGCCGCCCACAGAACACTGCCCACAGGACGCTGCCCGCTGAGTGGATCAGATACAGCAGTGCTGCTGGACACCTCAGTGTTACTGCTGGACTGAGAATCGGCCACCGACCAAAACTATCCAACCAACAGCGTCCTGTGGGGCAGCATCCTGTGTCCACTGATGAAGGACTAGAGGATGACCAACACTGCACTGTGCAGCAGCAGATGAGCTATTGTCTCTGACTGTACATCTACAAGGTGGAGCAGCAAGGTAGGAGTGTCTAATAGAGTGGACAGTGAGTGGACACTGCTGTGTCTGATGGCATAAACTGGAAGGTAAATTGACCCGGAGGTGTCAGTGTATGTAGGTATGTGGTGAGTGTAGCGTACCTGAGGAACTTGTTAAGGTCTCCGTGCTTCATGTACTCAAACACCATGATGAGGGGATCACCGTCCACACACACGCCATAAAACTTGACGATGTGTTCGTGCTGCAGGTTGGTCAGGAGCTCGGCTTCCCTCTGAAAGTCTTTCCGTGCTGCCAAGGTCGGGTCCTTCAGGGTCTACAGTGACAACATGACACGAAACAGGCATCTTACAACCCTGTCAGATTAGGACGTTTTGAAGATCGAGCTGCCTTCAGGTTGGGCTGTGTGGGGAATCAGGTGCCTTGGCTGGGGGGCTACGATTTCAAGGATATCCTCGGCCTGTCTGCTTAGCTGCAGCTCTTTCTAAAGACTTTCTGTTGTGTTTTTAATTCACGGTTAAAAACGAGGACATTTACTGAGGACAGCTCCGGCTGGGGACAGGCCACCAAAAACAGGGACATCTGGTCACCCTGGAAAGTACATCCCTCTGTTATAGTGTTTTGAATGTGTTTTTTTTCCCATTATGGGCAGATTTCTGATTATAATGTGGACGGAACCCATTAAAGCAACCTGCATGCACTGAGAGCTTTATCCATAATGGACTTTAGAATTAGAATCAGAGCAAAGGGACAAATTGACATTACGTCACAGCAGCATGGAGCTTACGTCCAGGTGGATAACAGAGGCAGCGCTGCACTGATACAGCAGGAGTTTGTACCCATCCAGAGGGTTATTATTTAACCAGGATTCTGGACACAAATCTTCCCAAATCAATAACTTCACAACTTGGTGTGGTTATTTTTTCATGTAGTCATGAACTTATACCAGACACACCTGTACCTGCAGAGATTCATGTAGAAATATTCACTGTATAAAGATGTTTATCCACATACACTCTGCAGAAACAAGAACCCAAACAGCAACCAACTGAACTTGCGGTTCTAACGTGCATTTTCCACCTGCTCGAGACAGAACCATTGTAATCACCATGATTAAAGACCTTTCTAATCATGTTTTTGGCACTCTAAATCATCTAACTAGGCTGGCTAGCTCGCTCGCTAATGTGCCCTTTAGCTTATTAGCTGCAATGAACTGATATACTGCTGTACTCTGCGCGCACACACACACACACACACACACACACACACGTCTACATTTACACAGAACCGTGTGGAGAATCAAACACAGCTTTTATTTTTCTCTGTCGAGTGTTAATATGAGCAGAAACACTCATTCTGTAGTCGCTAGCATAAGCGCTAACAGCGTTAGCTCCTCCTAGCTGGTCTCCTAATGTAGTAATGCTCTCTACAGAGTAATAACTCTAAACATATGGATCAGAACATCATCACACCGTCCTAGTTTACACTCTGGAGCTCTTACTGGAGTATAGTAGTGCTGGTGGAACTTCATCTTCATCTGATGAGTAAAGGATTCACTAAACTGGGATTAGCTTCAGCTGCTAACGTTAGCAAACACAGAGGATCCTCAGTGAGGCTAATACAGCAGCACTACCTGCTTTAGAAAGTTGGAAAATGTAGATAAATCCATTATATACTCTGGAATATTTGACATTACAGCCTCAAACACAATTTAATCTGACTGTTATTGACAATATTTTATCTGTTATGACTGAATTTTCTGAAAATTGTGGCGTTAATTGAGCTGCTTCCATGCTAACTGGGTGTGGGTTATGCAACCGGAAGTGTACTGAAGCCCTTTGTTTAGAAAGGATGAACTTGTTTGATTAGAATTAGAACTAAAAACTAGAACTAGATCTAAAATTAAGAATGTTTTAGATGAGAAGCAAACCTGGATCAGTACAACAGTGCAAACTAAATCAACAAATAAAGAACCGCATTTGGAAAAGAGACGAGGCATATTCACACATAATCATATTTACTCCATAACAATAAGCTTTAAAGGTGGAATAACATACAATAACAGGCTTTTGTCAGTCTAGCAGAGCAGAAAAGGGGCAAAATGAGACAATTTCACACCATTAAATGCAATACACACTTTCTATTATGAATATATTAACTTTCGATTCTGCTTGACGATTTGACAGCCGAGTTTAACGAGAGATTACACTACATTTTCAAAGTAATTATTTCTAACTTGTCTCGGTTTCATATAGTAGCACCTTTTTTATATCGGAAGCTTATAATTCTCTCTCTGTTTTTTTTTTTGTTTGAAAACCCCAAAGACGAAAATCAATATTTCTGCATTTTGGCTGTCTGCCATACACTTTTCCTCCAAGGCTGATGGCGCATGCCAAGTTCTATCAGATTCATTTTTTTCCTCCCTCTGTAAACACAGACGTGATTGAACTACAGACGAACCAGCGCGAACGAGGACGTACATAAGTCTAAAACAATCGCAGCCCTGCACAGATTTCTCCAGCATTAGAGTGATAACCATCATAAGACGCTAACAATGTAAAACAGAAGACTGGGGATGATCCTTATATAGTCAAATTAAAGGCTAGAAGATGACTAATCCTGTCACCGAACCCAGGCGGTGTCAGACTGGAGCTCCTACCAACTTAAATCCAGCAGAACACACATGCCTAGCTGCTCTACTCCAACAGTGCTGCCTTACTGTCCTCCTCTAAGCCACACTTGTCAACTCCCATCATCCTCTTTGTCCTTCCTAAAAGATTAAATTGGGTCCATCAGCCGTTTTGGCAGAGCGTGTCCTTATTTTATAGCACACATAAGTCACGGCAGCTCTAATATTCCAGCCAGCACACGCTCTCTCAAACAGCAGCAGTCAAAAGTTTGGACACACCTACCTACTCATCGCGTTTCACCGCGTTTTACCCAATTTACATGTTTATATCAGAATCAGAATCAGAATCAGGTTTATTAACCAAGTATGTTGACACACACAAGGAATTTGGTTTTGGAAGTTTGTTAGTACAGAACCAATATACAGATAACTGACTCACAGTCCACAATATACACAACGACTCCACATATACATACATATATACAATCTACAAAATATACAAACAATAAACAAACTACAAATAATATACAGTTTCCACATTATTTACATACAGTATAAGGCAGTAGTGTTAAGGTACAGGCAGTAGTATTGAGGTAGAGAGAGTAGTGTTGAAGTAGAGACAGTGGTATTGAGGTAGAGAGAGTAGTGTTGAGGTAGTGGCAGTAGTGTTAAGGTAGA
>JAVGWN010002930.1:0-10695 GCA_034552555.1 Semaprochilodus insignis
GAGAGAGAGAGAGAGAGAGAGAGAGGGAGAAAGAGAGAGAGAGGGAGAAAGAGAGAGAGAGGGAGAGAGTGTGCTAGCCAATTGAGAGAGGTAGGTATTAGTATAGAAAGGGAGGAAACGCCTCAGAAGAGCAACAACACAGAGGTCAGCAGAGGTGTTGAGTGAACGGTAGAAGTTAGTATTTCACATATAGAGGGTCATGACAAGGTCAAGGTGCATGGTAAAGAGGGATGAAGGGAAAAGGAAGAGGTTTTAATGTACAGAGAAACACAAAAACATAAAGACTCCGTTAGTATCATGCTATCGCACAGCATTAACCCACCCTCCAGCCCGGCAGTACCTCTGATCAGACTGGTTATTCCCAGCCGGTTTACAAACACATTGTCAATCAGCTCGCTGCCCGTAAACAGCTCAGCTATCACATACAGATTGGGCCTGACCGCCCTGGCCGCGGCCAGCATGGCCTGCAGAGTGAGAACGGACCATAATAAGATTCATTTCAGATACGTTCTAATTTTTACGGTATTATTAAAGAGTATATGCTGCACGTCAGTGAAAAATCAAATGTCCTGTTTTCTCCTTTTAAGCCCCAATTCCAGCCAATCAGAAAGGCATGTCTGAAGTTTGCTTCATTGGTTCTGCACTGGAGCTACGAGGCTAATGTAGCTAACAAGCAATACAAAACCGCAGACCTCTTCAGCGCATCATATTGTTGTCAGGGTCATGCCCATATTAGGAACTCCAGGTCTAAGCAGGAATTCTCTATGGGGAAAAATGAACAGCATCATGCCCGATACCAAACCAGATACACAGTCTTACATATCTCTCCCCCAGTTGTCACTGGGCTATCTGAATGATGATTAAGCAGTCATTAAGCAGTCAAGATATGAATAACGCTACATACTATTCAAACTCTGCATAAAAGTAAGTCTACCATTAAACTCTATGATACGTCAACACTACCTAATCGAACCGCAGGCTACAACTGCCAAATCAGCTTAAAGCACAACGCAAGTTGTGCTGCAAGTCGATAAATCTGACGACTGAAAAAGTATTTAAAGAGAATTCGGCCAATTCAGTCTGCAACAGCCAGCTCTGTATTTTGGACTACTTAACTACGTTCAGATTTAGAGGACCTGATGAGGCTAAAGGGCTGTATCAGCAACGGTTTTCCGAGCATGGCATCTGTTTTTCCCCCCCATTTCCCCCATTACATATACATATATATATATATATATATATATATATATATATATATATAAACTGCAAATACAATGGCCTTTATTCAATAGGGGTGTAGGAAAATATCAGTAATATTTAATATTGTGGTATTATGTTTTGTCATACCGTATCAATTCTCTAAACCACATTACTGATTTTTAATTGGTGCAGATGGTGGTTCATTTGGTGTTGCATTTAAACCTCCTACCACTTGACACCCCAACGGAAACCCCAAGGGCGCCCAGCTAACGTTAGCATTAGCACACCTATACGTATAAGAGTGGTTTTTTTTTATTTTTATTTATTTGTATTTTTTTATTACATATTGAAAATCACAATATATCGCCTTGCTTACATTCTAGCAATATATTGCAATATACAGAATCGTAACCCCTGTATCATGATGCATATTGTATTGCCAGATCCTTGAAAATATATTGCCCTATTATTTAACATTGGTGCATACAGTACTGAGCTTAAATGGAACTCATTGTGCTCCCTTTAAAATAGAATGCACTCTGTCAGCTTTCTCCAAGTCCTGACCATATACACAAAATATGAAGAGAAGCGTATAGTATTATGACTTTACTTAACACAGTGATGATATATCTGGTCATATTGTCCAGTCCTACTTCAGAGGTCTATGAACAAGACCTAGCCATGCACTATATTTTTGACGATGTTATTAGATAATATATCATACAGTGCCAGATTCCTCATAAGCAAGTCTCTTTGAGATTACCTAACCACTCTACACAGCTTCAGGCATGTATGTGAAGATGCTGGCATGCAGTCAGCATAACGCTAACTGGTGTGCTACACAGTTCTATTACATACAAGCTACATTAGCCTTGTTGCTCCAGTGCAAAATTAAACTTCAGCCACCAAAACCGGATCGACTAACAGACTATATCTGCAGTATAAACAAAATTAAGAAAGTGATTTTTCAATAAAACATATCCCTTTAAAATGGTATATTAACCAGACCGTTGCTTCATACAACAATCAGCCATGACACTAAACTACACTCACTGCCCATTTAACAGCTCCAATGACCATATAGGAACAATTACAGACTGTAGTCCATCTGTTTCTCCATGTACTGTATTACCCTGTTCTTCAATGGTCAGGACCCCCACAGGACCACCACAGAGCAGGTATCATGTGGGTGGTGGATCATTCTCAACACTGCAGTGACACTGACATGGTGGTGGTGTGTTAGTGTGTGTTGTGCTGGTGTGAGAGGATCAGACACAGCAGTGCTGCTGGACACCTCAGTGTCACTGCTGGACTGAGAATTGTCCACCATCCAAAACTATCCACAACAACGGCATCCCATGGGCGGCGATGAAGGACTAGAGGATGAGCAACACTGCACTGTGCAGCAGCAGATGAGCTATCGTCTGTGGCTGTACATCTACAAGGTGGAGCAGCAAGGTAGGAGTGTCTAATAGAGTGGACAGTGAGTGGACACAGTGTTTAAACACTCCAGCAGCACTGCTGTGTCTGATCCACTCACACCAGCACAACACACACTAACACACCACCACCACGTCAGTGTCACTGCAGTGCTGAGAATGATCCACCACCCACATAATACCTGCTCTGTGGTGGTCCTGTGGGGGTCCTGACCATTGAAGAACAGGGTAATACAGTATACAGAGAAACAGATCGACTACAGTCTGGAACTGTAGAACTACAGAGTGCTCCTATATGGTCAGTGGAGCTGATAACATGGACAGTGAGTGCAGATACAAGGTGGTGGTTTTAATGTCATGGCTGATAACTGTATGGTACAGTGAAAAGAGAGAGATTAGGATTGGAACTAACCCTCACCAGCCACTTTATTAGAAACCCCTTCCCTGTAGCTCCACCTTGCTGATGTACATTTAGACAGTGTAACTCATCATCAGTTGCTGTACCAGCCAATGATGAATGAATGAGTAGTGGTAAAAAAGACTGGTCACAATCTGTAACTGGACACAAGTACAAGGTGGGACCTACAAGGACCTGGAGCTCATAAAGTGGCATTTAAAAAAAATCCTGATTCAGCAATTCAGCAATATTTCCCTTTTACGCTTATTCAGTCGGGCACTGTACCTCAGCCACATGCAGCGGGGTCGAGTGGCAGTTGTCTAGCCGGACGCCGGCAAAGTATTTGGCTGTGATCTCGGTGTATTTCTGCATGTGGGCCCAGAGGTATGGGCAGTCTTCCGGGCCATTGCCGTAGCGAAGCTTCACGCTGTCGCCCCAGCAAATCAGCTCTCTCCTGATGTACACATTAGAACCTGGGCGGGGAAAAAGGTGAAGAAACAGCTCTCACTAGCCGTGCAAACAAACCGCTCGGCCTCTACTGCTGCTCTGTCTGTCAAATCTGTGCCTACAGCTCCACCGTGTGGTCAAAACAGTAACAACATGTTTGTAGGCAAGTCTTCCTGCATATCAGCTTGGCGGAAGCAAATTATGAGGCATCAAGAGATGGGAAACTTATTAGCTTAGCATATTGATGGTTATATTGCAGTACATGTTCTCTGTATCAGGGCTTCATGTGGTGGTACATATACCATCATTTCCTGTGAAGGTGCTGTAAATGTCTGTGTGCATCTTAACAGGTGTGGTAACATGTTCCTGTGGGTCCTGCCCAGTTCTGTCCTGACCTGGTTCTGCAAAGTTCCTCAGCGGGTCGTCCCCCATCACCCAGCCATTGTGGGCCAGGAAATGACAGGCTTTATCCGGCTGGTGCATGAGTGGCAGGTCCTGCTCCAGAGTTGACTCTTTAAACGGGAAAGTGAAATACCTGCACAAAGGTAAAGAACCAGGATTACGAGATGCACAGATCAGGCTTAAAGCTGACAGCTACGTGATGAAAGCTGAGTCAATGATGGCTTTAGGGCATCATGCTGCCTCTCCATCCACCCATGACTGTTTACTGTCGTCTTTAGGAAAACAGAAATAACGCCGTGCCAATAGCTGATCTCTGGAGCACTCCAGCTCGGCAAAGAAGTGTTGTCTTCTCTGAGGCGTCCATGTTATTAGTGCCATAATCACGTGATCAGTCAACGGTCAAAATTAAACATCAAGTGTCATTTCTGGGCAGTAAAGTTGACTAGTCTATGCAACCTCTACCTAGCAGGTCAGCACATTTCACTCTCTGTACACACTTCCTGCTTGACCGTTTCATAAACAATTCACCTTTTTTGGAGACTCAAAGTGCTCTGAGTTGATGTTACCTTGTGACCAGAGGGTGCTTTCTGGTGACTGGGCCGAGCTTGGGACCATGACCTGCCAAGCGCTCATAAGACACTGTGCCAATAGAACAGTTAGTAGCCTAGAGGGAGACAAGACAGAGTAGATGAATGAACTTGCTGAACCACAGGGAAAGAAATGACAGACAGACAGACAGACAGACAGACAGACAGGTGGAATTATTAGGTTAGGTGAATTAGGTGAGGCCAATCATTCCCTGAGTAGCGAGTTTAGGGCCATTTTTTACCATTTGTGCTGCACACAGAGGAATTTGTCTTCCGCATTTAACCCATCCGTGAAGTGAAACACCCACATACACGCACTCTAGTGAACACACACACCAGGGGGCAGTGAGCACACTCGCCCCGGAGCGGTGGGCAGCCCTACCCACGGTGCCCGGGGAGCCTTTGGGGGTTAGGTGACTTGCTCAAGGGCACTTCAGTCGTTACTGTTGGTTCAGGGAATCGAACCGGCGACCCTCCGGTTACAAGGTTCCTTAATATTCAGCTCACGACTGCCCCCCAAAAATGTGTTGAGCGGACGGAGCAAGCTCCTGCTCCGTCTCCCTGTTCTAAAAATCAGTTTAATATGTACTTCTCATATAGAGGACGTATCAGGTTTTAAACTGCTAAGAACAGATACTACACTTGATCTTAGTCAAAAGGCCGAGAAGCGATCTGACCTGTTCCTGATGATAGTTGATCTCTCGATACTGTTCTCCGTTCAGTTCCTCCAGTCTCTTCCTGAGCCAGTTACAGCAATCCTCAATGGCCCCCGGGCTGTTTCTACAACAGAACCCCACAATAACATTAAAGCTACTCTCACATAAAGCGCGAATAGGGAATGCAATCTAGAAACGTGCGAACAGGAGAATATTCTAACCAGTGTGAATGTGGAACAATATTTGGTAACTGTTCAAATGAGGGGACAACAATCTAGAACAGAGTGAATGGGAGAAACATTCTAGAGTAACGTGAATGGGGGAGCAACTATCTAGAAAAGTGTGAATGGGGGAGAACATTCCAGAACAGTGAGAACTGGGACAACAATGCAGAAGAGTGCATATGGGGAGAAGATTGTAGAACAGTGAAAGGAACTGGGAGACTCTAGGACTGGGATGAATCCATTATAGAGCAGGGCAAATTGGGGGGCTGGTTGAGGGGGCAACATTTTAAATCAAAGTGAATGGGGAGAACATTCTAGACGAATGTGAATATGTGCAAATGGGGAGGTAACAATCTAGAACAATGCAAATGGGGACACCGTTTTGGAACAAAGTGAATGGGGAGAACATGACAGAACAGTGTAAACGGGGTAACAACAGTCTGAATTGGTGGAGGACTTCTTGTCTGCTGTTGATCATCTACCCTCATAACATATATCCAGAAGGCTACACGTGTTCAGTGAAACGTGCAGTACCACACTGACCCATTGGGCACAAAGATCTCCAGGGCCGCGTTCATGTCCACTGTGCTTCCGAAGCGTCTGTACTGGGGGTCCTGGATGATCTTCAGCTGCTTCTTGCCGTCTGTTTTACTCTTGTCGGGTTTGGCTCCTGCACACAGTTTGTCATGGACAGGTAAATACAGGCTGTGTCCCAATCGTGTACTACACACTAACACTACACAGTGTATACTCTGTACTAATCTTGGTGGTATGAGTGGTTGGTGTTGCTCAGTGGATAAGACCACTCCCCACCATGGAGCTACCACACCATCTGGGAGATGGGGGTTCGATTCCTGGTCTGGGTGACTATGCTGTGCTACACCAATAAGAGTCCTTGGGCAAGACTCTCAACACTACATTGGCCTACCTGTAAAAAATGAAAACCCTTGTAAGTCGCTCTGGATAAGAGCGTCAGCGAAATGCCATCAATGTAAATGAGTTTGTCAGGCTAGTGCACACAGTATTATTAAATTTGAAGGAGAGGGTAAATAAATCATAACTGTTAGGACTGCTATATTATTGATTATAACAAAACGAGGTGACTCTGATTTGGCCACAGCGGTTTGTCCTCCGCAACATCCACAGGATTTGACCCTTTCTCTTTTGAGAGAGACTACCTGGGTGCTAGTCCAGTACACACACACACACACACACACACACACACATACATACACACATACACACACACATACATACACACATACATACACACATACACATACACACATACACATACACACATACACATACATACACATACATATACACACGCATACACACACACATACACACACACATACACACACACTGCAGCTTGCTCCTGTATGGTCTTCCTCTGTGCGTCATCACATTTATTATTATCTATTATTAACTAATATCTGTATTTTTCTACCACTCCACTGTCCATAATTGTACTTATTGTACCCTGTGCATCGTTGCCATGGTTACTTTCCTGCACTTTATAAGTAAATAATACTGTATTTTGCACTTCGGGTTAGATGCTAACTGCATTTCATTGGCTCTGTACCTGTATACTGCACAATGACAATGAAGCTGAATCTAATCTAATCTAATCTAATCTAATCTAATCTAATCCTTGCCACTGAACCAGAATGCAGCAGCATAGTTGGTCTTCAAGCTTCCCATGTTCCACACTCATGTCACTCCACTGCTGTGTTCCCTTCACTGGTTTCCTGTAGGCCGCCCTCATTGGACCACAAACTGACCGGTCTTGTCTTACTGTATGGCGATAGCCAAACTTGATCTGTACCTCTAGGCCTTTGAGCTTCAAGTTCAGCTTTAATGCCCTTTAATTTTTAGTTAATAATGACTCTGTTTTTACACAGCCTTTTGCAACACCCACCATTTTGGAGCAAAGTCCGGAACTGCTCCACTAGGACTTCAACTTTGACCTGGAAAAACTCCCACAGCTTAATCTTGGGAAACATGTCCTGCCAGAAGATTCCTCGGATGGCCTGAAAGGAGAGAGAAGCCGGATTGTCTTATAAAGCTCCCAAGGTACATAAAACAAAATAAAGACCCACGAACGTACACATACTCACATTGAGGTGCTGCTCATTCTGGATGAGTGCGGGAATGCCCCGCTCCGCGTATTTTCCATCTGCGATGTCGCAGGTCACATGCCACAGTGCCCTGTCCAGCACCCAGGCCGGCCGCAGGTGGGGAGAGTTCAGCAGGTTGTAGCCGCACTCTGGATGCTTCTTTATCCAGGCACTGTTAGCAGCTAAAAACAGGAGGGGAAGAGGATGCGTGCTCAGGAGTTCATCTCAATGAATTACAGGAAAGGTAACATAACACGCCCCTCTGCTTCAGTCCTCATTGTGCCCCCTTGTGGAGAACACCTCACCCTGCTAAAGGTGATTGAGCGAGCCAGTTACAAGTGCTTTGCCTGTAAGACACACAGGAATGTATGCCATTTACTGCAGCTTATGCAACGACACCGCTCAGGGTCAGTAGGTGTACTGACACCCCTGAACTCTACTCAAATCACACACACACACACATCCCTGACACGCCCGCACGGCTATTCTCCTCTATACCAGCATGTGGCATTTAGACTGAACTGAAGATAAGGTTTCCTACACTGAGTGACCTTTAAGTGCATGTGTTGAAGCCAGAAGTGTGAACTCTGACCTATTCTGTGAGAGAGACATGCCACTGCACTGAATCTCTCCAGAAGAGAAGTATAACGGATGGACTCGGGAATGTAGCCCAACTCAATCAGTGCAAATGCAGAGTAAAGCTTTTTGCTAGCCCGTTGCTAAGGTGTTGCTAAAAATGAATGAGAGTCTATGGGATTAACGAGCAATGAATAAATGACTCCTAGAGGAGTGTGGGTCAGTATGGCTGTGGATAAGAGTTTGGGGATCTGCCCTGAGTGAGCACAGGCAGTTTGGTGGCTGTAAGTTAAAGGAGACAACAGGGTTTGATTGGGGGTGAAAATGAATGGGACTCTATGGGAGGAAAGCGGGATGGGGGAAAAGAGACAAACAGACGAGTACGGGTTGGACCAACATTCCATTTGAGTCTGGGGGTCTACCCTGAGATAGTGTATGAGAAATGGTGTGTGTCAGTCGAGCAGAAGTACAGTAGCTGGGCATGCATTTTCCATTCCATTCATTCTTAACGAATGAGAACATTGAATTGAAATGTCCAGTAAGCTACCGCACATATGGTTAACACCTGCCCACACACTTTGGGACATATGGACCCTGTTCTTCAATGGTCAGGACCCCCACATGACCATCACAGAGCAGGTATTATGTGGGTGATGGATCATTCTCAGCAGTGCCGTGACACTGACGTGGTGGTGGTGTGTTAGTGTGTGTTGGGAGTGGATCAGACACAGCAGTGCTGCTGGACACCTCAGTGTCACTGCTGGACTGAGAATCGTCCACCAACCAGAACTACCCAGCCAACAGTGTCCTACGGGCAACGTCCTGCGGGCAACGTCCTCCGACCACTGATGAAGGACTAGAGGATGAGCAACACAAGCTATCATCTCTGACTGTACATCTACAAGGTGGACCAGCGAGGTAGGAGTGTCTAATAGAGTGGACAGTGAGTGGACGCAGTGTTTAAACACTCCAGGGATTTCACAGCTGTTTTTCCAGGTTACAGGATGAGGCTTCATTAGGTGCTCTATTATACAGTGAAGCGGCCCCACACTGGGGCTCAGAGACAGGGTATCTTGTGCTAGGAGCTCCACCACAAACAAGGCTGGGATATTTTTAGAGCCCAACTCAACACAGAAGGCAGTGTGACCTTTCAACCAAACCTAAGGGACCCTCAAAGGCAACTCCTCTCTCGGTATCCACAACAATTGCTGCAGCGATGATGGAACTTCTGGTCCTGAAATGTCACGAAAACCAAGACATTTACATGTGTTCACCTATTTGGCGGTTTAGCTCCGCCCACACACACTGAAGTTACAAGGAGTGTTTCGACAGAGGCTGCTTTTACAACGATCCACAGAGACCATCCAATCAGAAAACAGGTGATCTGTAACAGTGTTAACAACACAGTAACAAAAATAGCTTATTTCATTCTAAGGGATAAAGAGAGGTCATGTGAGAACACATCATGGCTACATACAATACCAGTCAAAAGTTTAGAGACGGCTAATTGAAGGTTCTCCACCTGTTTATCTTAATGCTTTACTTTAGAACAAAAGCGAACACATCAAACTACAAAATAGCACTCATGGAATTATACAGTCCACCTTAAAAACCTCCACAATGCAGCTTTCTTAACCGGCAATGGAGGTTGCACAAACAGTTGCACAAATAGCTGCACCCAGAAGGAATCAACCCACAGGAATGAAACTTGGTGGGTAGGTTTGTCATTGTAAGACAAGCTAATGATGCAAGTTTCACACTTGACCGTGCATGTGACGTAAGCAGGGACGGGCCTTATCGCTGTACCTGACTGACCCAACAGCCACGATGGCAGACATTCACCGAGCAGTGATGTCCTCCATGAGTCATTAGTCCAGCACCATTGGCAGAGGGCTGCACCACGCAGGACTACATGCACGCAGACCGTTACGATGACTGTCCTTAACACCACGTCACCGTCACCAAAGACTGCAATGGTGTCATGCCAGACTGTCATGGAGTGACTCAGAATGGCAGCGGGTCATCTTCAATGACGAGTCCCGCTTTTGTCTTGGTGGAGACGACCAACAAATCCGTGTGTGGAGGCACCGTGGTCAGCGCCAAGATGAACGGTTTGTTGTCACTTGTCATACGTACAGAAGGCCTGGTGTCACTCCACCTCCACCCCTACCGCACCATCTGCAGGAACTGTGTGAGGATATTCAAGCTGCATGGGATGGATTATCACAGGACGCCATTAGGAACCTCTACAACTCCGTGCCGAGACGTCTGGCATGTCTGGCCCTACTTCTGTATGTGTAGCTCAATAAATATTGATCATATCAGTCTAAACTGATCATCATTTATTGTTCCTGGTAACCTTTATCTTCCTTCCCAACAGCACTGCAATCCCACACCTCCTTCTGGGTGCAGCTGTTCTTTTGATGATGAGTGTAATACTGTGGTACATCAGGATATGTACTGTTTCAGAATCTCATCAGTTGGAGCGGTTAAGTGTAAGCCTGTAGAGTCTTTAAGATCACCAACTACATCCATTAAGTGGAGTGTGTCTAAACTTTTGACTGGTAGTGTAAAACTACACAAAGGTCACGAGCGGACCTACAGGAGAGTAAAGTAGAGGATATGAGCAAATGCTAAACCAGGC